>CAKJTW010000024.1:1800000-2102500 GCA_917880005.1 Nanger dama
TATTATAACTTAGTAGTTATAGTTATTATAGTAACTACTAAGTTACTATAATTTGAAACTCATTTGAGGTATAGAAATCAGATTTTTTTAAAAACTGACATTTTAGATAGCAATTTAAAAACTGCAAATTTCTTATTTCAAAATTAATATGGTTCAGTCTCATTGGCATTATTGGTACTGGGTACACACACTACAATAATCTGTGGTTAGGATAAGAATCATTTGATAATTATTGAGTATTTTGATTTTTGATTATTTCTGAGTATTTTTACTACATCCACCTCTCTTCTTTCAATAAAGGAGTCCATTCTAGCTAAAATCCAAGCTTCTGACTCTCATCTGTGTTTACCATCACTGCAATTGGAATGAGTAATTTTTCGTTTACCCATCATTCCCCATGAGAATGTGAAGTTTTCTCATATCATCTGGATCTAAGATGAATGAAACTTGACACATTTATTTAAAAGAGCTGCTTAACTATATCATTACTGCATGAAACAATCTAAGGTTGCTTTTGACATTTCACAGTATGTGAAATTCACTGTAAATAAAAGTGAAATGAGTAACTAATAAGAGAAAACAGTTATTTTATCTATTTTTTCCTCCTTATATTTGCAATATAGTGGAAATAAGAATCATGAAGCCCGAACTCATCATTCTCTTTGTTAACCCTTTAATAAGAATCCCTGTCTTACTGAATGCTGATGTAACTGGTAAGCACATCAAGTAGAAGAACTGTAGACTATTTATTAATCTATAGTCTTTAATTAATTTATTTAAATAGAAGATATTAAATTGAAATAAAGATGTACTTTTTCATGGAATGATTTTAGTTTATTTTAAATTCAAGCTCCTGAATGAAAAAATAAAAATTATGCCTATTTTTGAATTTGCATTCTGTCCTGTAAAAATAAAATAACTAATGTTCTCACTGATAAAGACCTAAGAGGGCAGTTAATTTTGTGTGTGTGTGTGTGTGTGTGTTTTTTTAGCTAACAATGAGTCTTTGAATGAACCTCTCCAGACTTTTTACCTTGAAGTCACATTTTAGAAGATAACAAAAAATGTTAAAATAATGGATTTTTAAAGCACAATTTCTTTACGGTTTTGCTTCATGTTTTTATATGTATTTTAAGAATTGAATTTTCAATAGTAATTTCCATATTAAAATTACAAGTTCATAACCAAATTCTGTGTTTAATTACTACACTAATCTTGGTTAAATAGTATAATATTGCTTTTTTTATGATTATCACACACAAATGTTATTGATGGAATTATTTTAGAAACTCTGTAACAAAGATCTCATTTAATATAGAGTATCAGTTTATGAACATTTTACTTAATCCAAAATAGAATGATATATTTAATTTCTGACCAGTTTGGAAGGCCAGTGCTGACTTTGTAAACTAATATCCAAGTATTTTGCTTGCTTTGCTGATTTTAAAGTAAATGGCAAGTGCTGCAGATTTATGGTATAGTAGATTGGTGAAAAACACATTATATCTACCATGCTCAATAAGTAACAAATTTAAGGTTTGAACGCCAGTAAGTTATCAACTCATAAAATCCCACCACGTATTAAATAATCAAAACCTTCTGAAAGATCAAATAAAGGACATCAATTTAAACTTTTCACCAGAATTTTGGTTCATGAATATCCCTGACCTATCCACGGATCAATGGAATAATTCTTTTAGTTTGAATAGGGCTCTATCTCTTAATACAACACAGTAAGTTATCAAAGTTCAAAGTCACTAAAAATTTTCCACTTGGTTTCTTATTCAATACTTTAAATATATATTAATGTGTATGTTCATAGGAGAATGACCAGGGAATTCTTTTATTACTGGAGAAAAAAGGAGTTCAAGTAATAAGTTCTTGAAACTGTACTGAG
This sequence comes from Nanger dama, assembly GCA_917880005.1. Classification (NCBI taxonomy): domain Eukaryota; kingdom Metazoa; phylum Chordata; class Mammalia; order Artiodactyla; family Bovidae; genus Nanger; species Nanger dama. The sequence goes on from CAKJTW010000024.1 coordinate 1,801,898, forward strand.
AAGCGTACTCCTAACTAATTTTAAGTCATTGTGGCATATAACGTAGAGAAAAAAAATTGAAAGACTGGTAGGAATATATTGAAAAATACTAAATTATGAATAAGTTAATATTTTAAAGTGTCTGAATTTCAAGCAGTTTTCTTTGTATGTTCTAGAAGCCAGTGTAGATATGATGAAGTACTAGAACCTGAATCTGCACTTGGGCTTACATTGCAGTTCACATTAACTGTGCAGAAGTCAGTGTAGTTATGACGCAGCCATTTTTTCTTTTGAAGGATTCTTAGAAATATCTTGAATGAGCTGGGGAGCAGGGATGAGGTAGGGAAATAAGTTGACCCCTTCGTGGCGATGAATTGAGCTGTGACACCAGGACAAACTATCAGTATTTTTGGAAGTTCTAGAGAGGCACCTGCAAAAGTGGAGAAAGGATAATCTTTGGAATTAGAAAGCATCTGTCGTTTCAGGATCTTCTCCAATGAAAGCTTTCCCATGGAATAGTAGAGATTATTTTTTTCTACAGTGGGACCCTGATTATATCATTTCCTAAACTTCTATCATTTATAATTAGGTGTCCCTTATGATTTAGGCCTTCAGTGAATCATCATAACCATCAGAATAAAATCTATGTTGCTTTTCTTGAACGAAGATCTAGACCCCATCTCCTGTATATCATTTCTGTCTGTTTTCATGTTTCAATCATATTAAACTGTTTGAAGATATTTGAATATGCTTTACTCTCTCACCTCTCTATGCCTTGCACATATTACCTTAAATGTCCTTTTATTTTAAAATTCCCATTTGAACTTCATTTTACCTGCTTTGGAACTCTAACATAAAATTTTCTCCCTCAGGAAAATGGGATTGACATGTACACAGTACTATATATAAAACAGACAACTAACTAATGAGAACCTACTGTATAGCACAGGGAGCTCTGCTCAACACTCTCTGGTGACCTAAGTGGGAAGATAATCCAAAAAAGAGGGGATACATGCATACATACAGCTGATTCACTTTGCTGTACAGCAGAAACTGACACAGCATTGTAAAACAACTGTACTCCAATAAACATTAATTTAAAAAATAGTCCTTCTTCATATGTACATTGCTTACATATTAGTATGCTGCTGCTGCTGCTGCTGCTAAGTCGCTTCAGTCGTGTCTGACTCTGTGCGACTCCATAGACAGAAGCCCACCAGGCTCCCCCGTCCCTGGGATTCTCCAGGCAAGAACACTGGAGTGGGTTGACATTTCCTTCTTCAGTGCATGAAAGTGAAAAGTGAAAGTGAAGTCGCTCAGTCGTGTCTGACTCTTTGTGAGCCCATGGACTACAGCCCACCAGGCTCCTCCGTCCATGGGATTTTCCTGGCAAGAGTACTGGAGTGGGGGTGCCATTGCCTTCTCCAACATATTAGTATAATTATGTAATATATTATGTATATATATTCTATATATACAGAATTTAGGTATTATGTATATTATATTTATATATTTATAAATTTATATATTTATATATTTTAATTATGTATATATATTCTATATATAAATATAATATATTCACAGAACTTTTTCATCTTTGAAACTGCAACTATATATCCATTAAGCAACACTTCCCCCTTCATCCCTTCTCACCAACCCCTGATATCCAACATTCTATTTTCTGTTTATATTGAACTTGAATGTTCTAAGTACTTCATGCATGTGGAATCATACAATATTTTTCTGTGACTTGCTTATTTCACTTAGAATAATGTCTTCAAGTTTTATCTGTGCTGTAGCATATGGCAAGATTTCCTTTAGTCTATAAGACTAAATAATATTCCATTGTGAGTACATACCACATATTATTTATCTATTCATCATCAGTGGACATTTGGGTTGTTTCTACCTCTTGCCTACTGCTAATAATGCTGTTATAAAAGTGAATGTATAGATATCTTTTAGAGGCCCTACTTACACTTCTTTTGTATGTATACTGAGAAGTGAGATGGCTAGATCATATGATAGTTCTAATTGTAAGTTTTTGAGGAATTGTAATACTGTTTTCCAAGCTGTTGCCCCATTTTACAATCATGCTAATAGTGTGCAAGAGCTCTAATTTATCCACATTCTCACCAACACTTTTTATTTTATTATTTTTTTTTGATAGGAGGTATCCTAGTGGCTGTGATATCTCATTGAGTTTGCAATTTGCATTGAAATAGCTGGACTCCTGATTACATCATTAAGCCACTGAATCTAGCTACAACTGCACGAACTGAAATCTTTTATAATTTCCTCAAGTCAGTTTGAGTGTCTCCACTTATAACCACGGGAATTTTGTCTAAGATACCTCTCTGTCCCAGTGTACCTGCATATCTTCCCACAGAAGCTTCAGTGATATTTTTGATATGCCACCACAAATCAAATCAATGAGAAGTCATCTGGAGTTAACAGGCATTCTTGAAGGGAAATGCAAATATACCTTCTCCTCTCTTTTTAAGAATTTATTTTTAATCAGAGGATAATTGCTTTACAATGTTGTGCTGGTTTCTGCTGCGCAACAACGTAAATCAGCCATAAGTATACATATATCCCCTCCCCTGTGAACTACCCTTCCATCAGCCCTCCCCCATCTCGCCAATCTAAGTTGTCACAGAGCACCTGGTTGAACTCTGTTATACAGCAGCTTCCCACTAGCTATCTATTTCACACATGGTAGTGTATATGTTTCAGTGCTACTCTGCCTTCTTCTCTTGAGGAACTTCTAGTTAAACTTTACATGAACTAATCTTTATCAAGCTGCTTCCTTCAAACATCTAACAAAACCATCACTGAAGGTTTAATGCATCAAAAAGGAAGAAGGAAGCAGAGGAGGAGACAGGGGGAGGAAGAGGAGTGGAGGTTGGAGAAGAGGAAAGGAGGAAGAGGAGGGAGAAGCAAGAAAAGAAAAGTAACTTGATATCCTTGAGCACTCTCTGCATTAGAACCTTCTCCACCCTGTAGTTCCTGCCTGAGCTGAAGAGGTGCACCATCCCAGGAGAACTGTGGGTGTTAGGAAACATTGCTACCTGAAGTTGGGAGACCAAGCCAGAAAGGAAGATCAGAAAATGCCAGATATAAACATTTCCTATTTTATTAGAAACAGTCTTTGAGAAGACAAATGAAATAATCATCCATGCAAGAGTATTGACACATGGCCTCCTGCTCTCAAAGTTATGACAATGAAAAGACTGAATATTGATGCACACAAAAGTATGATGTATTTACAGTGAAATAATGGGAGGAAAGGTTCATAATAAAATAATTGATACCTAATACTAATCTGAAAAATCATGAAATAATAGTATTATCAAATTATTTAGAAGTACAGTTGTAAGGAGAAACAGAAATGACTAAATGTGGCATGGCAAGAAATTACACTTAAAAATTACCTCTGACAAAGTGTAGAGGTGGGAGTGGAGTGTGGGGCTGCTTGTTTTTAATTTACTAAGCCTCAGAAAATTTTCACTTAAAACCATGTTCATGTATAACATAGGTGAGAAAGGAAAAGAAAGTCACTACCTCCCAACAGGACTCCCCACACAGTGCACTCCTTCAGTCCAACCCTTATAGATAACTACTGAGCAAGTGTATCCATTCATGTTTGCATCTCTGTGGGCGTAGTATGTAGTGAGATGTGTGTATATGTCTCTGCTTGTCTGTGTATATGCGTGCTTAACCAATTAATCCCTGTTATAATTCTGCAACTTGTTTTATCTCTAAAGAATATACCAGGAATATCTTCTATTTTTTAATGCTACATAATTCTACAAAAGTAGCCATTTATTTAGCCATTTCACTGATATATACTTTTAACTTATATGCAGAGTACATCATGAGAAATGCTGGGCTAGAAGAAGCACAAGCTGGAATCAAGATTGCTGGGAGAAATATCAATAACTTCAGATATGCAGATGACACCACCCTTCTGGCAGAAAGTGAAGAGGAACTAAATGCCTCTTGATGAAAGTGAAAGAGAGAATGAAAAAGTTAGCTTAAAGCTCAACATTCAGAAAACAAAGATCATGGCATCTGGTCCTATCACTTCATGGAAAATAGATGGGGAAACAGTGGAAACAGTGTCAGACTTTATTTTTCTGGGCTCCAAAATCACTGCAGATGGTGACCGCAACCATGAACTTAAAAGACACTTACTCTTTGAGAGGAAAGTTATGACCAACCTAGATAGCCTATTCAAAAGCAGAGACATTACTTTGACAAGAAAAGTCCATCTAGTCAAGGATATGGTTTTGCCAGCGGTCATGCATGGATGTGAGAGTTGGACTGTGAAGAAAGCTGAGCACCGAAAAATTGAAGCTTTTGAACTGTCGTGTTGGAGAAGACTCTTGAGAGTCCCTTGGACTGCAGCCAACCACTCCATTCTAAAGGAGATCAGTTCTGGGTGTTCATTGGAAGGACTGATGCTAAAGCTGAAACTCCAAAACTTTGGCTACCTCATGCGAAGAGCTGACTCATTGGAAGACTCTGATGCTGGGAGGGATTGGGGGCAGGAGGAGAAGGGGACGACAGAGGATGAGATGGCTGGATGGCATAACTGACTCAATGGACCTGGGTTTGAGTAAACTCCAGGAGTGGACAGCCAGTTCAATGCACTTTACTCTGATTTTACTTGTAGATGTATGCACATGTGTTTGCAAAATGAGTATCTTTCTTGAATTCAATTTTATGCCTTTGGCCAAGTGGTCACAGGCTTAAGACCTAGGCTACTCTGAGTTAAGTTTTGGTTCCATCACCTCATTCTGACTTTGGGCAAAATCTTTAATTTACTTAGTCTCAGTTTCTTTATATGTGAAATGAACATAATATATTCCCATGTCAAAAAGTTATTATGATTGTTAAATGTGGTGATGTAAAGCATATCATCAGTTCCAAACACAGGGCAAATGCTAAATGATAATAAAGTAAAACATGACAATATCTTCACATTCAATTCTTATTCTTTGGATAAAGTCATATATTTTTGTGCCTATTTTGTATGTTTTCACAATTTTTTTGTCATTTAAAAATAATGGTATCTGTCTTCATCACTGAAGACACTGTTTGCCATAATTATTTTATTCACTATTAACAAAATCTTGACACATTTAGGTTGCCCATTCTTATATTTTCTTATTGTATTCAGCAGCAATAAGTCCTGAGGCAATCTGCTTTTTCATCTGTGCTTATTCACAATCTGAGTTATTGTTTTTAGAGTGTTTAAAAATGCCCAGTATATGCTATTCCAACAATAAAAATAAATTAAAGAAGCTAAATGATATAAAACCATTTACATTTTGTAAAAATATTAAAGCATGGTTCCCTTCATAAAGAATAAAAGCAAAGTTAGGTCAGATTTCTAAAAAAATTAGATGTCAAATTTTCACATTAAAACTTTTTATTTTACTATAAAAGGGATATGGGTTTATATTATTTTTCATGATGCCAATAAGCCTATTATAGTGAGCAGGATGCTATGCTGAATTGACCATAACTTTTTCATGATATGGGTTGGTGTTCACAGTAAAATATATTTTAAAAACTATGAGTATAAAATATTAGTGCACTACAAATAATAATGGTTTCAAATTCTCCATTAAGAGTTTTGCTTTTCAAGAGCTTGACAATTTTTGCAACTCTTCTGGCTTTGCAACTCCTTTATGGCTTTGCTTTAGAAAACATCCACCAAAACATCACTGCTTTTCTTCCATCTCAGTGTTATGGTTTTACACATTGCTAAATCTCAGGCAGATAAACAGGTTCAAATAAAATTTGGTGATAAAAGAAAACAGCACCTACTGTATGTTGAGAATTTCGATGGCAACTTTCAGCCGAATGTGAATTAAAATGGCTAGGTTATAAATCCCCTGAAAATAAGGTTTATAATGGAAATGCTGACAGGCATTTAACGATAGCAGCAGTAGCTGGCACCACTGTAATAAAAGGACTTAAATGAAAAAAAAAATGTATGCTTCACAAAGACACGTGGATTTCAGGGTAAAGCTATATGCAAACTCAATGTAAGGATGGATGATAATACGCCTCAGCAATTATGATGCATGGGTGTTAGTAACAAAGAATCTTGAAATTCAGCTTCCAGTCAAATTGTGAAAGAGTTTAAGGAAAAACTTGAATGCAGTATTCTTCAGTTGTGTTACTCTGGCACCATCATCCTCTTACGAATATATTTTATTCATACTTTAGTATCAGAGCAGAGAAGAGCTTAATCAGAAACTGACCCCCTTGAAAACAAGATGGGCATTTCAACAGCCAGTCTTTTGGAACTCTTATTATAATGAATTATTAAAGCGTTGGTTAGGCTTAGGTAAAAGAATACACACATTCTTTCAGGGACACTGCTGGATTTCTATAGTCAGAAAGTTCATAGTTCTGTTTCTTTCAGGTCCCTCCCTGGAGGGGCCAATAGTCCTGAGTAGCCCTCTAAACCATCTGGATGCATAAAGTTCACCCTCTGATTATATCCAAGCAATAAATTAATGACTTGGTTTTCTTTTTTCCTTCACAGTGAGCCACATGTTAATGTATTTTATTTTTGCTTTCTACTTTTGAGCTTAAATTCTTATGTTTATGAGTAATATAAAATATATGAAAGTTTCATAATTTTATTATGAATATAAAACAAAATAAATGGGGTTTTAAATTCTGCTAAAAAAAAAAGCAGTTTAAAATATTCTTTTTAATGTCTTAGTACTTGCCTGTAGATCCTAACTGATCACTAGTCGATTCTGGTTCTGAGACTCTCATGTCCCAGGTTACTCCCAAGGAACTCCACTCTATAATTCTTCTAATAAATAACAAGCTCTTTGGTTATTTTGAGAGAGAATCTTTCCCTGGAAAAGGATAAAGGTACATTGGTGTGAGTGTCTGTGTATTCTTTCTTCATGACTATAAATCCCACCCAAACTGTCAAGGTTGACAATCTAAAACGATAATCAAAACCACTTTTACATTCGTTCTTGTAACTGCCGCAGGCAAGTTTTAAAAGATATGCTAACAAATCCCAAAGAATAGCTGGTATTAAATATTTGATATGAACTGAAATGAATACTGTAGATATAAAATTTAAGTCATATAGCTTTTCAATTTCTTATCCATATGTAACTAAAGTCAATGTGTGTCCATCCAATTTTTAATGAATCAAATTAAATTTAACTAAAAATAACGTAAGTATATACATGGACATACATATTTAGATATGAGTATATATATTTTTTTAATTCATAGAAATTTGGGGGAAAAACAAAATAACAAGGAAAAAGGTAGCTATTTTATAAGCTAGATTAATTATTCTAATACCATAAGCAATATATAAAAAAATTATCTAATATGACTATTTAGCTTTATTTGAATTGAGTATTTGTCATTACAGGGCTTCCCTAGGAGCTCAGCTGGTAAAGAATCTACCTGCAATGCAGGACGCCCTGGTTCAATTTCTGGGTCTGGATACTCTACCCACTCCAATATTCCTGGGCTTCCTGGTGGCTCAACTAGTAAAGAATCTCCTGCAATGCGGGAGACCTGGGTTCAATCCTGGGGTTGGAAAGATCCCCTAGAGAAAGGAATGGCGACCCACTCCACATTCTGGCCTGGAGAATTACAAAGACTCAGACACCACTGAGCAACTTTCACTTTTTCTCATTATACATTTTAATGTGCATTTACTGCTTTGTATAAAATCATTTATTGATTTATACCAAATATAACAAGAAGTGAATAAATTGTGCACACACAGTCAATGCATTTTTATAAATTGAGCAATTTCATTTAACCCTACCCAGAGTAAAACCAAGAACATTAGCAGCATTTCCAGCCAGTTATCACCAATTCCAAAGATAATCACTTATCTTGGTGTGGGTCTGTCAAGAATAGACATGAGTGTTTGAGTACAGGTGCTTTACTTGGAGAGAAGATCCCAGAGTTCATCAAGTGAGAGAGGAGAACTGAGACTAGAAGGAGAGAGATCAAGAATGTACGCAGAAGAATGCATTAGTTCTATGGGCAACTGGGGTCAGTCCTTCTGTGAATGGTCTGAGAAACCACATGGAACAGTCCTGAATTGTTCTCCTGGAGGACAAGGAGACTCCATTTATCCCCTGACTTCAACAAATCTCTGATTTGTTGAGAATTTATCTCAGGAAAGTTTATTTATCTGTACTTCTGGGTTGGAGGAGTAAAAATGTGAGAAAGACTAAGACAAAATGCTGAGATCTTGTCTACTTTATCATGCGGTTCTTCTCATCAGAGTTAAGTACCATGTCCTTTTGATAAGAGCTAACGGTGACAACTTCCATTCTGTGGTTGGTACTGTTAATATTTATATAATAAATGATATTTCTCAGAAGGTCAAACAGATACCAGATGCTCTGAGATTTGCAGAAGAATTTTAGCTAATGTCATGATGGGCAGCATCCCCAGTAATATTTTTGTCTGTTGTGGTTGTGGAATCTGCTGTAGGAAAGGTTCATCCATGTCTTTAACTGGTATAAGAAGATGCAAATTTATCACAGCATAATGTCCTTGAAACTGCAAGTTTCACACAAGATGGTATAATTTTCCCTATCTTGAACTTGATATGAAGTATGATGATTTATGTTAGAAGCAAAGGAAAGCAAGAAAATGGAGAGTGAGTAATTTCATGAAGCTCACACAATAGAGTAGAATATGAGGAAAGTGAAACTGAAATAAGAAAATTTGAAGGGATGTGTCAAGATTCAATATCAAAAAGCAAGTTTAGTAGTGAGCCCAGTGATTTCTGGAGATGAGATAGCAGAGATTTTATCACATGGATGAAACAGATTCATGTGGAATCCAAGTCTGAAAGTCATGTATTTGTCTATCAAGACATTGGGACAGTCCAAACACTGACAAGATTACAATTTGGGGTCACATTTGCAAAACTTCAAAGGAATGAGAGTAACAAGACAAAGAAACAAAATCCAAAGGAAACCCTATTGTGGGCCCTAGAGTCCATAAAGAGAATTGACTGGAGTTGTCTAAATGCTGTCAGCATTTTCGGTCTGGACAGGGGATGAGTGTGCCTTATTGGATGAAGACACTTTATAGGTATTGGGACTCACTTTCAGAGCTAGGGTATAAGGGAGCATCGTTTTCAACTTTCCAAAGAATTGCTGGCCTTTTTTGAAGCCAACTATCAGGACACACATATTGAATTAAGCATCTAATACCCAGATGGGTATCCCCTGCTAGTCAATTCTTACTCTTTCTGCTGACCACCACAATTTGTCTGCCTGTCAATTATTTTAGGGCAGAATATTCTTTCTGAGCAAGGCTAACCAACAATACTATGGCTATTATTTCTGGTTCCTCTCTTCTCTCTAGATTCACATGATAATCACTTAACATTTTATCCAGCATGCTACACTCTGGTCACCTTTGAATATGCCATGCTATTTCACACTTCTGTGCCTTTTAATGTACTCTTTCTGATACCTGGTATCCCCTTACTACTATCCCCAACTCAAAGCTTCTATTCTTCCTTTGAGACTCACATAGCTTTCTCTGACCACTCCTATCTTTTTTTAGTATCCTACTCTACCTCCCTCTCTATATGATGGTGTTCATTTATCTCCGACTAGATTACAAGCTCCTCTACTAGAGGAAGAAGGTGCTTGCTATGACTAGTGCATTCTCTTGGCAGAACTCTATTAGCCTTTGCCCTGCTTCATTCCGTATTCCAAGGCCAAATTTGCCTCTTACTCCAGGTGTTTCTTGACTTCCTACTTTTGCATTCCAGTCCCCTATAATGAAAAGGACATCTTTTTAAGGTATTAGTTCTAGAAGGTCTTGTAGGTCTTCATAGAACCATTCAACTTCTTCTTCAGCACTACTGGTCAGGGAATAGACTTTGATTACCATGATATTGAATGGTTTGCCTTGGAAACAGACAGAGATCATTCTGTCATTTTGAGACTGCATCCAAGAATTGCATTTTGGACTCTTTTGTTGACCATGATGGCTACTCCATTTCTTCTAAGGGATTCCTGCCCACAGTAGTAGATATAATGGTCATCTGAGTTAAATTCACCCATTCCAGTCCATCTTAGTTCGCTGATTCCTAGAATGTTGATGTTCACTCTTGTCATCTCCTGTTTGACCACTTCCAATTTGCCTTGATTCATGGACATAACATTCCAGGTTCCTATGCAATATTGCTCTTTACAGCATCAAACCTTGCTTCTATCACCAGTCCTATACACAACTGGGTGTTGTTTTCGCTTTGGCTCCATCCCTTCATTCTTTCTGGAGTTATTTCTCCATTGATCTCCAGTAGCATATTGGTCACCTACTGACCTGGGAAGTTCATCTTTCAGTGTCCTATCTTTTTGCCTTTTCATACTGTTCGTGGGGTTCTCAAGGCAAGAATACTGAAATGGTTTGCCATTCCCTTCTCCAGTGGACCACTTTCTGTCAGACAAAGGCTGTATATTGTCACCCTACTTATTTACTTATATACAGAGCACATCATGAGAAATACTGGGCTGGAGGAAGCACAAGCTGGAAACAAGATTGCTGGAAGAAATATCAATAACCTCAGATATGCAGATGACACCACCCTTATGGCAGAAAGGGAAGAAGAACTAAAGAGCCTCTTGATGAAAGTGAAAGAGGAGAGTGGAAAAGTTGGCTTAAAGCTCAATATACAGAAAACAAAGATTATGGCATCCCATTCCATCACTTCATGGGAATTAGATGGGGAAATAGTGGAAACAGTGTCAGACTTTATTTTTGGGGGCTCCAAAATCACTGCAGATGGTGACTGCATGAAATTAAAAGACGCTTACTCCTTGCAAGAAAAGTTATGACCAACCTGGACAGCATATTAAAAAGCAGAGATGTTATTTGGTCAACAAAGGTCCATCTAGTCAAGGCTATGGTTTTTCCAGTGGTCATGTATGGATGTGAGAGTTGGATTATAAAGAAAACTGAGTGCTGAAGAATTGACGCTTTTGAACTGTGGTGTTGGAGAAGACTCTTGAGAGTCCCTTGGACTACAAGGAGATCCAACCAGTCCATCCTAAAGGAGATCAGTCCTGGGTGTTCATTGGAATGATTGATGTTGAAGCTTGATGTCCAATACTTTGGCCACCTGATGCAAAGAGTTGACTCATTTGAAAAGACTCCGATGCGGGGAAAGATTGAGGGCAGGAGAAAAAAGGAGACGACAGAGGATGAGATGGTTAGATGGCACCACCAACTCAGTGGGTTTGGGTGGACTCCAGGAGTTGGTGATAGACAGGGAGGCCTGGTGTGCTGGGATTCATGGGGTCTCAAAGAGGCAGACATGACTGAGCAACTGAACTACTAGAGGAAGATCTTTCTATCTATTGGGATGAAGGTATTGGCTCAGAATTAGCCTTCATTACATGTTTATTGGTTTTAACTGAAATATGCTAAATGTCCCCAAAAGAAATTTTCTCTTTTTTTACCTGGTTTGAGCATTCCCAGGTAAGTTTTAATAAATGTCTACAAAATATAATTGAAATATACTAAATTGCAAAAAGAAAGTATATCTCAATCATTGTGTGAGCATAATTATCTCTCCTCTTATACATTCCTCCAACTAGTTTTGGGAAACAGACTAAAGTAATCTAGAAACGAAGTGCATCAATTCCAGACACACATTTCTCTCTTCAGTTTTTACTCATGGGTCATTTAAACTCTGTAATTTAGTTCCTTATCTGCAAAATGATGCTATTAATAGCTTCTGTGTTGCATTTGGGCTTCCCAGGTGGCACAGTAGTAAATGTAGGTGTGAGTCAATGTAGGAGACTCCTGTCAATGTAGGAGACTCAAGAGACACCAGTTCGATTCCTGGGTTTGAAAAATCTCCTGGAGTAGGAAATGGCAATCCTTTCCAGTATTTTACATGGAAAATTTCATGGACAGAGAACCCTAGCAGGCTACACTCCAAAGGGTCCCAAAAGTTGGACAGGACTGAGCATGAACACAAGCACACACACCTTGCATGTAGTAAATTATAAATGTTGGCTACTGTACCCAAGTTTGTATGAAAAGGACCCCTTTCTTCAAATTTGAGCATATAAATTGAACACTCTATAGCTAATATACATAAATATGGCACTTGATAAGTGCTTAGCACAAATATAGTACAGCTTAAATGCTCAATTTATCCTTATTGCCCCTAGTTTACTCCTTGTTCCACTAAGATAATTAGCAGAAGCTTCTGAATAATGATATGAAAAGCTCTGTAATACACAGGCATATCACCATGTGCAAAACTAGCATCTTTCCCAACAAAATATGTGTCCGTTTTCTGGTCCCAAGCACTAAACATTTTGTTGGATGGGAGATACTGGAAACTAAGGCTAATTTGCTTAAAAGAAGAGGCATTTCAAATATATCTTAACAAAATCATTTTGGTGAATCTATATATACATCACTTTCAAAACTTTCTTCTGAGCTTTCATGGTGATATCTTTTCACATCCCAACAGTGCGTAAAGTAGTTTGGAATGAAGTAGGAACTTCCAATTTGCAAAACATGAATTGGCTGATAGTGTGGTGTGTTAGCCACCAGAAAGAATAGGGCAAAAAGGGTAAGGAAAATATAGGTCCTATTTTAAAACAGGCTAGGTTTTAAACTTCATTATACAGAGGTAAAATAATGCAATAGCATGAATACTGAAAATATGGAATAAGGTAATATGTTAATAATGTAAATAATAGTTACAAGTTTATCATTATTACATTTCAGAAAAAAATGTGCATAAATTGGTAATATTTTAGGTAACGATTTCCAGGGGAAAACACTCATAATTTTACTATTCAAATATAATGTAATTTAAATAAAAAGTAAAACAGAACCCAACATAAAAGTAGTTATATCCTGTATAATTGAAGATAGCTTAAAATGAGGACAGCTTAGATCTTGAATTAATGAAGCCAAGAAGGTCAGCCTGATCATCAGAAACATTACTTGTGAGAGATGAAAGTTTAACTACCATTACTTTCCTACAGAAACAGTAGAAAATTGGAATCTAAAAAGGAATATCTATCAGGCATTTATCAATAGCATTTAACTGAGTTAGGTACAGAAAATAGTGTGAAGGTATATTTTTATACCACATCTAGTTAAGGAGAATGTTTAGTTTTATGATTTTCTTAATTCAGATATGGTAAGTAGCAGACTTAGTTATCTATATATCTGTATCATATGACCTGGACATGGACACTGTTATTCATAGCTGTCTATTTAGGAGCAGTATCTGTGACAAAGATAATTTCTAGTTTTGTAAAAGCAAGAATAACTTCATGTACATAATGAAAGTTTTGGACACTATAGAAAAATAAGTTAATGGAGGACAAAATGGTTATTTTGAAATGTCTTTAATTCACTTAACAATGAGAATGGTGAACCTGATTTTACTTTAAAAAGATATGTATGTGTTTAAACATGCTTACTTCTACTTTTTAACAAGCTATTGTTGTTTATGAATATATTCCTGACTCACACACCATGCCATCTTAAACTTTAATGCCATAAGCACAACGTTGTATGTTTGCTTTATGAATGACTATACTTAATAAGCAATGCATTATTTAGCTTGAATCAACTGAAGGAAGTTATGATCTAGGAAAAGAGAATTGTGAAATATAAGAATAGGTCATTTTGATGTTCTCTTCAGTCCAAAGGTTCAACCCATCTGTTCTCTGATCTCTTGAGTTTTTTAAGAAAACCTGTGCTATTGAATCATAACACATTTTATTACCAACCAGCATATATTATTGGATAATCAATAGAACAGTAAAGTTTATGAGTGGATAAAGTACATAGGATAAATAAAAGTAGTGGAATAACATAATCTGAATTTGAAAATCATATAAAACAGGACTCTAACAGATGCAACTTTAGAATCACAGTTTCTAAATTTACAGTATGATATTAAACTGGTATCCATGAAACATTGTCATATTACATGGGAGAAATACATTGTAAATTATAGAAGATTCTCCCTTTAGGTATATATTTTTAATAAAATAAAATATAATTCAATAAATAATATACTGCAGTGTTAAAATGTCCCTATAAAATTTATATACAATTATCAGTGAGCTTTAGGGTGATCTTTGACAACCTTTTCTAGTATTCACCAAATTGGGATTATAATTAGCAAGATTAGAAGTGTACTTATGAATCCTCAGATGAGGGACTGTGTATTATTTTTCTTGTTAGCTTTTACTATAGTATCATTTCAGACTTAGGGAAAATTTGCAAGAATATTTCTAGGACCTCAATAAGCCATTTATCCCAATTTGTTAATTACTTATTTTTGCCCCAACTATTTTATGATTTTCTCTGTCATCTGTAGATATACATTTTTTTTTCTGAACTGTTTGAGGCAGAGTTGGAGACATTGTTTCTTATTACCCCCTCAATATTTTAATATATTTTCCAAAGAACAAAGACATTCTAACTACAGTAAAATGATCAAAGCCACAAAGCTTAATAGTAATATGGTACAGTTTTGTAATCAATATCTTATATTCAAATTTTGCAAATTGATTCAAGAATGCCCTTGATAATTATTTTTTCCCCAGTCTAGGTACCATCTGGCATCACATAGTGCTATGGATCTTTGTTCAGTCCTTTTATTTGTTGATTCTGACATTGTCAAGTGTACAAACTAGTTATTTTGCAAAATATTCTTCAGTTTGGGACTATCTAATATTTCATCCCCCTTCATGGATCACTGCCTTGTTGCGGTAAAGGGACTTGCATAACTTAATGAAGCTATGAGCTACGCAGTGCAGGGCCAATCAAGACAGACAGGCCATAGCAGAAAGTTCTGACAAAACATGATCTGCTGGAGGAAGGAATGGCAAACCCCCAATATACTTGCCGTGAGAACCTCATGAACTGTATAAAAGACCAAAAGATTTGACATCAAAAGATGAGTCTCCCAGGTCTGAAGGTGACCAATATACTATTGGGGAAAAGCAGAGGAGAATTAATGAAGCAGCTGGGCCAAAGTGGGTATGATGCTCAGTTGTGGATGTGTTTGGTGATGAAAGTAAAATCCAATGCTGCAATCCAATGCTGCAAAGAACAGTATTGTATAGGAACCTGGAATGATAGGTCCAGGAATCAAGGAAAACTGGATGTGGTCAAGCAGGAGCTGGTAAAAATAAACATCGACATCCTAAGAATCAGCTAACTAAAATGGACAGGAATGAGCAAATTTAATTCAGATGACCATTGTATCTACTAATGTAAGAATACTATGAATCCCATAGAAGAAACTGAGTAGCCCTCATAATTTAGAAAACAGTCTGAAATACAGTACATCCCTAAAGTATGATGCCATCAAAGTTTCGCATTCAGTATGTCAGCAAATCTGGAAGACCCTGCAGTGGCCACAAGACTGGAAAAGGTCAATCCTCAATCCTAAGCCCCAAGAAGGATAGTACCAAAGAATATGCTAACCATCAAACAATTGCACTCATCTCCCATGCTAGTGAGGTCACGCTTAACATCCTGCATGCTAGCCTTCAGCATTATATGAACCAAGAACTTCCAGATGTTCAAGTTGGGTTTAGGAAAGGAAGAGGAACTAGAGATCAAATTGCCAATATTCACTGGATTATAGAGAAAGCAAGAGAATTTCAGAAAAACAACTATCTCTGTTTCATCAACTATACTAAAACCTTTGACTGTGTGAATCATGAAAAACTGTGGAAAGTTCTTAGAGAGATGGGAATTCCAGACCGTCTCACCTGTCTTCTGAGAAACGTGTACATGGGTCAAGAAGCAATAATTAGAACCCTGTATGCAACAATTGATTGATTCAAGATCGAGAGAGGAGCATGACAGGGTTGCATGCTGTCACCACGTTTGTTTAACCTAGATGCTGAGCACATCATGAGAAATCCTGGGATGGAGTTAAAAGCTGAGAAACATCAGCAACCTCAAATGTGCAGATGATACCACTCTAATGGCAGAGAACTAAAGAGCTTCTTGATGAGGGTAAAGGAGGAGAGTGAAAGAGCTGACTTAGACTAAATATTAAAAAAAAAAAACCCACAAAGATCATGGCATTTAGCCCTAAATAGAAGGGGAAAGGTGGAAGTAGTGACAAATTTCCTCTTCTTGGGCTCCAAAATCACTGCGGACAGTCACTGCAGCTACGAAATCAGAAGACAATTGTTTCTTGGAAGGAAAGCTATGACAAACATAAACAGTGTGTTGAAATGCAGAGACATTACTCTGCCAACAAAAGTCTGTATAGTCAAGGTCATGGTCTTCCCAGTGGTCATGTATGGTTGTGAGAGCTAGACCATAAATCAGAAGAATTCCAAAGAACTGATGCCTTCAAACTGTGGTGCTGGAGAACACTCCTGAAAGTCCCTTGGATGGCAAGGAGATCAAATCAGTCTATCTTAAGGGAGATCAACCTGTGTATTCATTGGAAGGACTGATGCTGAAGAGCCAGTATTTTGGTTATCTGATGCAAACAGACAACTCATTGGAAAAGTCCATGATTCTTGGAAAGATCAAGGGCAGAAGGAGAAGAGGGCATCAGTGAATGAGTTGGCTGGACAGCATCACCAACACAATGAATATGAATGTGGGAAAACTCTGGGAGATGGTGAGGGACAGGGAAGCCTGGCATGCTGTAGTCCACAGGGTCACAAAAAGTCAGACATGACTGGGCAACTGAACAACAGCAATGTTTCTTCATGATGATATTTAGACTTTGCATCTTTGGCATGAACAATACAGATGTCATGTTTTCCTTAGGGAATTTATAACTGGAGGCACCAAATCCAACGTAAGTAATGTTAACTTTTATCATTTAGTAAATATTGAATTATGCTGTTGCATAGGTTCAAAATGAGCCTCTTCAAAATGTGTCACTTTGGCAAGTGGATTTTTTTGAGCTGAAGGCAATCAAAGCCCGAAAGTCTCATGAAGAGCTTAACTACCTAAAAGAATTTAGATAGGTGACCTGGTTCAGAAACAGAGCTATTACCAGAGATGATTTTTATCTGAATGATCTATCCATATGGCAAGGCAAACATCTAATTACTAAACATTTCTTTCTCAGTGTCCTATGACTCTGAGTGAATTACTCTATTCCCTTTGAAGCCGCAGGCCCCATTCCATTCCTTAGTTCAGGACTGCATATAAGCCTCAACTATTAGACTCCCCTTGGGTTCTGCATTTTTATGGAGAACCCTTATGTACATAATTATTTTTTCTCCTATTAAATTGTCTTATGCCAATTTGGTTATTAGATCAGCCAAAGAACCTACAAGGGTACATAGAAAATTTTCCCTTCCTAACAATATACAATTAGGTTTCTCCACAATACAAGTAACTGTTTTCTTTTTTGTAATATAACATCTCTGTAGATACTTTGAATCTAAACTTTGAATCTAATTTGTGGTGAGACAATTTGCATCTAGGGCTTCCCAGGTGGCTCAATGGTAAACAATCTGCCTGCAGAGCAGGAGGCAGAAGTTCAATTCCTGGGTCAGGATGATCCATTAGAGAAGAAATGGCAATCTACTTTAGCACTCTTCTCTGGAAAATCCCATACACAGAGGGAGCCTGGTGGGCAACAGTCCATGAGGTGGCAAAGAGTGAGACATAACTTAGCAACGAAACTACCATCACAATTTGTGTCTATTTAATTTTTTGTTCCTGTTCAAAATTTTACTCCCTAACTTCAACATCCATTGATGATTTTCCAACTACATCATTTCTTCTATTATCATTAGAGTTTTATTGTGGAGAAGAGCTTTTATTATTCACTTGTTTATTCCTTTATTTATTAATTTACTTAAAGGGACTTAGGGGTTCTTATTTTATTCAATGATTTGTAATCTACTAGTATTTTTACTTATTTACAATTATTATTTATTAAGATACTCAATTTGCCCCAATCTGACCAAGTTTGAGTCACTTCAGTTTAGTTCCTGTATCTTTTGGACATGTTTCCAGTATTCTCCTAGCACTTGATTACATTTTCTGTAAGATGATCAGATTTATCTTGCTCTTTCTCTGCCAAAACCCTGAGATTCAACCATTTCTTCAAGCATCCCTGACTCTCTTTATTGGAAAATGAACTTAGAAAACAATACTGTCATAATTGCTTTCATGCTAGGTATTATTTGATAGAGCTAGCAAGCATATATGTAAGTATGTACCTCTGGGCATTTATGTAGCATAATTATATAAATATAGGTATTTTATATGCAATATATGCTATATGTAATCTGCATATAAATATATTCATACATATATTTTATATTTAAAGTACACATGGAATTATTTTATACTGATACTTTTCAATTCTAACCCAATGCCACAGGGTTCATCTAGTTTTCCTCCTTTCTGTAGTTACAATTTGCCTCTTCAATAGAGAAGTTGGTCTTCTGTTATCTTCAATATGTTTACTTGTTCATTAATGCCTAGACTATACAGAAGATACTTTCAGAATTTCTAGTCCATACCACTGTCAAAAGCAAGCCTACTGAAAATTCAGGCTTCCGTTGTAGCTCGGCCAGTAAATAATCTACCTGCAATGCAGGAGATCTGGGTTTGATTCCTGGATTGGGAAGATCCCCTGGAGAAAGGAAAGGCTACCCACTCCAGTACTCTAGCCTGGAGAATTCCATGGATCTATATAGTCCATGGGGTTGCAAAGAGTTGGACACAACTAAGTGAATTTCACTCACACTCACTCACTGAAAATTCAAAGTTTTTATTAATTTATATGTAAAATGCTCCAGTATTCTTGCCTGGAGAATCCCAAGGACTGGGGAGCCTGGTGGGCTGCCGTCTATGGGGTTGCACAGAGTTGGACATGACTGAAATGACTTAAAAAAAAGTATATACAGTGAAATATATAAATCATAATTTTGAGTTTTGAAAATGGAAATACTCATAAAACCCATACTTTTATCAAAATTTACAATATTTATTTCATACAGTATGATGGAATAACACAGTATATACTGTTTAGTGTTTGATTTCTTTCATTACCAATATAATGTTGGTAAGTTTGTTACTGTTACTCCATCAATTAGGAGTTTTTTTCCATTTTATTTGATCAGCATTCTATATATACTGTGTTGTTGTTCAGTCACTCCATTGTGTCCAACTCTTTGTGACCCCATGGACTGCAGCACGATAATAATGTAGTACTCACTTATTTATTCTCCTCTTAATGAACACTTGGATTTTATTTGTTGTTTTGTTTCTTTATTTTTCTTTTCTTAGCAATTTTCTTTTTCAGGAAGGAAAAACTTTCTCTAACCTTTTACATTCAGTCTTTGAAAGAAAGAGGGCTTCCCTGGTAGCTCAGCAGTTAAAGTGTCTGCCTGCAATGTAGGAGACCTGGGTTCAATCCCTGGGTTGGAAAGATCCCCTGGAGAAGGAAGTGGCAACCCACTCTAGTATTCTTGCCTGGATAATCCCATGGAAAGAGGAGCCTGGTGGGTTTACATTCAGTCTTTGGGGTACTTCAAATTAGGCAAACAAAAGAAGACTAGCTAGATAGAGGGAAAAATTATAGCATGGGAGATCACAAATAAATGTGACTCAAGGAGGTTGGGATATGGGATTTATATATCTTTTCACAATGGTGTGATCACTCACCTAGAGCCAGACATCCTGGAATGTGAAGTAAAGTGGGCCTTAGAAAGCATCATTACAAATAAAACTAGTGGAGGTAATAGAATTACAATTGAGCTATTTCAAATCGTGAAAGATGATGCTGTGAAAGTGCTGCACTAAATATGCCAGCAAATTTGGGAAACTCAGCAGTAGCCACAGAACTGGAAAAGGTCAGTTTTCATTCCAATCCCTAAGAAAGGCAATGCCAAAGAATGCTCAAACTACCGCACAATTGCATTCATCTCACACGCTAGTAAAGTAATGCTCAAAATTCTCCAAGCCAGGCTTCAGCAATATGTGAACCGTGAACTTCCAGATGTTCAAGCTGGTTTTAGAAAAGGCAGAGGAACCAGAGATCAAATTGCCAACATCCGCTGGATCATTAAAAAAGCAAGAGAGTTCCAGAAAAACATCTATTTCTGCTTTATTGACTATGCCAAAGTCTTTGACTGTGTGGATCACAAGAAACTGTGGAAAATTCTGAAAGAGATGGGAATACCAGACCACCTGACCTGTCTCTTGAGAAACCTGTATGCAGGTCAGGAAGAAACAGTTAGAACTGGACATGGAACAACAGACTGGTTCCAAATAGGAAAAGGAGTACGTCAAGGCTGTATATTGTCACCCTGCTTATTTAACTTATATGCAGAGTACATCATGAGAAATGCTGGGCTGGAAGAAGCACAAGCTGGAATCAAGATTGCCAGGAGAAATACCAATAACCTCAGATATGCAGATGACACCACCCTTATGGCAGAAAGTGAAGAAGAACTAAAAAGCCTCTTCATGAAAGTGAAAGAGGAGAGTGAAAAAGTTGGCTTAAAGTTCAACATTCAGAAAACGAAGATCATGGCATCCCGTTCCATCATTTCATGGAAATTAGATGAGAAACAGTGGAAACAGTGTCAGACTTTATTTTGGGGGAATCCAAAATCACTGCAGATGGTTATTGCAGCCATGAAATAAAAGACATTTACTCCTTGAAAGGAAAGTTATGACTAACCTAGACAGCATATTCAAAAGCAGAGACATTACTTTGCCAACAAAGATCTGTCTAGTCAAGGCTATGGTTTTTCCAGTGGTCATGTGTGGATGTGAGAGTTGGACTGTGAAGAAAGCAGAGAGCCGAAGAATTGATGCTTTTGAACTGTGGTGTTAGAGAAGCCTCTTGAGAGTCCCTTGGACTGCAAGGAGATCCAACCAGTCCATTCTGAAGGAGATCAGCCCTGGGATTTCTTTGGAAGGAATGATACTAAAGCTGAAACTCCAGTACTTTGGCCACCTCATGTGAAGAGTTGACTTATTGGAAAAGACTCTGATGCTGCGAAAGATTGAAGGCAGGAAGAGAAGGGGACAACAGAAGATTAGATGGCTGGATGGCATCACCGACTTGATGGACATGAGTTTGAGTGTTGGCGATAGGGAGGTCTGGTGTGCTGCGATTCATGGGGTCACAAAGAGTCGGACATGACTGAGACTGAACTGAACTGAACTGATACCCTTTCAATAGGGAATGGCTAGGAAGAGAGAGCACATCTGGAAGAACAAATGGCTTTTTAGAAGAGAGAAGTGAAGGGTCAGTTTACGGAAAAGAGATGACTTTTTGGAAAGATAAGTGAAGAAGAAGTGAAGTCGTTCAATCGTGTCCAACTCTTTGCGACCCTGTGGACTATAGCCCACTAGGCTCCTCCATCCAGAGAACAGATAGGATATAAGATAATTTTGTGACAATATCTGTTCCAGTATGGTACCAACAACTTCCTGTCTTTTCTTTTTTTTCATGCTTCTCATTTCACTTTTAATCTTTTTTTAATTTTATTTTTTTACTGTACAATACTGTATTGGTTTTGCCATACATTGACCTGAATCCACCACAGGTGTACATGAGTTCCCAACCCTGAACCCCCTCTCCCATCACCATCCCCATATCATCTCTCTGGATCATCCCAGTGCACCAACCCCAAGCATCCTGTATCCTGTATTGAACCTAGGCTATTGATTCCATGATAGTATACATGTTTCAATGCCATTCTCCCAAATCATCCCACCTTCTCTCTCTCCCACAGAGTCCAAAAGTCTGTTCTTTACATCTGTGTCTCTTTTGTTGTCTCACATATAGAATTATCATTACCATCTTTCTAAATTCCATATATATGTGTTAGTATACTGTATTGGTGTTTTTCTTTCTTGCTTACTTCACTCTGTATAATCGGCTCCAGTATCATCCACCTCATTAGAACTGATTCAAATGTATTCCTTTTAATGACTGAGTAATACTCCATTGTGTATATGAGCCACAGCTTTCTTATCCATTCCTCTGCTGATGGACATTTAGGTTGCTTTCATGTCCTGGCTATTATAAACAGTGCTGCAATGAACATTGTGGTACATGTGTCTCTTTCAGTTCTGGTTTCCTCGGTGTGTATGCCCAGCAGGGGATTGCTGGGTCATAAGGGCAGTTCTATTTTCAGTTTTTGAAGGAATCTCCACACTGTTCTCCATAGTGGCTGTACTAGTTTGCATTCCCACCAACAGTGTAAGAGGGTTCCCTTTTTCCACACCCTCTCCAGCATTTATTGCTTGTAGACTTTTGGATCGCAGCCATTCTGACTGGTGTGAAATGATACCTCAGTGTGGTCTTGATTTTCATTTTCCTGATAGTGAGTGACGTTGAGCATCTTTTCATGTGTTTGTTAGCCATCTGTATGTCTTCTTTGGAGAAATGTCTATTTAGATCTTTGGCCCATTTTTTGATTGGGTCGTTTATTTTTCTGAATTGAGCTGCATGAGTTGCTTGTATATTTTTGAGATTAGTTGTTTGTCAGTTGCTTCATTTGCTATTATTTTCTCCCATTCCAAAGGCTGTCTTTTCACCTTGATTATAGTTTCCTTTGTTGTGCAGAAGCTTTTAATTTTAATTAGATCCATTTGTTTATTTTTGCTTTTATTTCCAGTATTCTGGGAAGTGAATAATAGAGGATCATGCTATGATATATGTCGGAGAGTGTTTTGCCTATGTTCTCCTCTAGGAGTTTTATGGTTTCTGGTCTTACATTTAGATCTTTAATCCATTTTGAGTTTATTTTTGTGTATGGTGTTAGAAAGTGATCTAGTTTCATTCTTTTACAAGTGGTTGACCAGTTTTCCAAGCATCACTTGTTAAAGAGATTGTCTTTACTGCATTGTATATTCTTGCCTCCTTTGTCGAAGATAAGGTGTCCATAGGTGTGTGGATTTATCTCTGGGCTTTCTATTCTGTTCCATTGATCTATACTTCTGTCTTTATGCCAGTACCATACTGTCTTGATGACTGTGGCTTTGTAGTAGAGCCTGAAGTCAGGCAAGTTGATTCCTCCAGTTCCATTCTTCTTTCTCAAGATTGCTTTGGCTATTTGAGGTTTTGTATTTTCATACAAATTGTGAAATTATTTGTTCTAGCTCTGTGAAAAATATCACTGGTAGCTTGATATTTTATTCTTTTCATTGCAATGGTGAATGGAATTGTTTCCTTAATTACTTCTTCTGCTTTCTCATTATTAGTGTATAGGAATGCAAGGGATTTCTGTGTGTTGATTTTATATCTTGCAACTTTACTATATTCATTGATTAGTTCTAGTAATTTTCTGGTGGAGTCTTTAGGGTTTTCTATGTAGAGGATCATGTCATCTGCAAACAGTGAGAGTTTTACTTCTTCTTTTCCAATTTGGATTCCTTAATTTCTTTTTATGCTCTGATTGCTGTGGCCAAAACTTCAAGAACTATGTTGAATACTAGCTGTGAAAGTGGGCACCCTTGTCTTGTGCCTGACTTTAGGGGAAATGCTTTCAGTTTTTCACCATTGAGGATAATGTTTTCTGTGGGTTTGTCATACATAGCTTTTATTATGTTGAGGTATGTTCCTTCTATTCCTGGTTTGTGGAGAGTTTTTATCATAAATGGATGTTGAATTTTGTCAAAGGCTTTCTCTGCATCTATTGAGATAATCATATGGCTTTTATTTTCCAATTTGTTAATGTGAATTACACTGATTGATTTGCAGATATTGAAGAATCCTTGCATCCCTGGGATAAAGCCCACTTGGTCATGGTATATGATCTTTTTAATGTGTTGTTGGATTCTGATTGCTAGAATTTTGTTAAAGGTTTTGCATCTATATTCATCAGTGATATCGGCCTGTAGTTTTCTTCCCTTATGGCATCTTTGTCAGGTTTTGGTATTAGGGTGGTGGTGGCCTCATAGCATGAGTTTGGAAGTTTACTTTCCTCTGCAATTTTCTGGAAGAGTTTGAGTAGGATAGGTGTTAGCTCTTCTCGAAATTTTTGGTAGAATTCAGCTGTGAAGCCATTTGGACCCTGGGCTTTTGTTTGCTGGAAGATTTCTGATTACAGTTTCAATTTCTTTGCTTGTGATGGTTCTGTTAAGATTTTCTATTTCTTCCTGGTTCCGTTTTGGAAAGTTGTACTTTTCTAAGAATTTGTCCATTTCTTCCAAGTTGTCCATTTTATTGGCATATAATTGCTGATAGTAGTTTCTTATGATCCTTTGCATTTCTCTGTTGTCTGTTGTGATCTCTCCATTTTCATTTCTAATTTTATTGATTTTTCTCTCTCTGTTTCTTGATGAGCCTGGCTAATGGTTTGTCAATTTTATTTATCCTTTCAAAGAACCAGCTTTTGGCTTTGTTGATTTTTGCTATGGTCTCTTTTGTTTCTTTTGCATTTATTTCTGCCCTATTTTTTAAGATTTCTTTCCTTCTACTAACCCTGGGGTTCTCCATTTCTTCCTTTCCTAGTTGCTTTAGGTGTAGAGTTATGTTATTTATTTGACTTTTTCTTATTTCTTGAGGTATACCTGTATTGCTATGAACTTTCCCCTTAACACTGCTTTTATAGTGTCCCACAGGTTTTGGGTTGTTTTCATTTTCATTCATTTCTATACATTTTTTGATTTCTTCTGTGATTTGCTGGTTATTCAGAAGCATGTTGTTTGGCCTCCATATGTTGGAATTTTTAATAGTTTTTCTCCTCTAATTGAGATCTAACCTAACTGCATTATGGTCAGAAAAGATGCTTGGAATGATTTCAACCTTTTGAATTTATCAAGGTTAGATTTATGGCCCAGGATGTGATCTATCCTGGAAAATGTTCCATGAGCACTTGAGAAAAAGGTGAAATTCATTGTTTGGGGGTTGAAATGTCCTATAGATATCAATTAGGTCTAACTGGTCTATTGTTTCATTTAAAGTTTGCGTTTCTGTGTTAATTTTCTGTTTAGTTGCTCTGTCCATAGGTGTGAGTGGGGTACTAAAGTCTCCCACTGTTATTGTGTCATTGTCAGTTTCCCCTTTCATACTTGTTAGCATTTGTCTTACATATTGCGGTGCTCCTATGTTGGGTGCATATATATTTATAATTGTTATATCTTCTTCTTGGATTGATCCTTTAATCATTATGTAGTGGCCTTCTTTGTCTCTTTTCACAGCCTTTGTTTTAAAGTCTATTTTATCGGATATGAGTATTGCTACTCCTGCTTTCTTTTGGTCTTTATTTGCATGGAATATCTTTTTCCAGCCCTTCACTTTCAGTCTGTATGTGTCCCTTGTTTTGAGGTGGGTCTCTTGTAGACAACATATATAGGGGTCTTGTTTTTGTATCCATTCAGCCAGCCTTTGCCTTTTGTTTGGGGGCACTCAACCCATTTACGTTTAAGGCAATTATTGATAAGTATGATCCCATTGCCATTTACTTTATTGTTTTGGGTTCGGGTTTATACACCCTCCTTTTTGTGTTTCCTGTCTAGAGAATATCCTTTAGCATTTGTTGGAGAGCTGGTTTGGTGGTGCTGAATTCTGTCAGCTTTTGCTTGTCTGTAAAGCTTTGATTTCTCCTCCATATTTGAATGAGATCCTTGCTGGGTACAGTAATCTGGGCTGTAGGTTATTTTCTTTCATCACTTTAAGTATGTCTTGCCATTCCCTCTTGGCCTGAAGAGTTTCTATTGAAAGATCAACTGTTATCCTTATGGGAATCCCCTTTTGTGTTATTTGTTGTTTTTCCCTTGCTGCTTTTAATATTTGTTCTTTATGTTTGCTCTTTGTTAATTTGATTAATATGTGTCTTGGGGTGTTTCACCTTGGGTTTATCCTGTTTGGGACTCTCTGGGTTTCTTGGACTTGGGTGACTATTTCGTTCCCCATTTTAGGGAAGTTTTCAACTATTATCTCCTCAAGTATTTTCTCATGGTCTTTCTTTTTGTCTTCTTCTTCTGGGATTCCTATAATTCAAATGTTGGAGTGTTTCATATTGTCCTGAGGTCTCTGAGATTGTCCTCATTTCTTTTAATTCATTTTCTTTTTTTCCTCTCTGATTTATTTCTACCATTCTATCTTCTATTTCACTAATCCTATCTTCTGCCTCCGTTATTCTATTTGTTGCCTCCAGAGTGTTTCTGATCTCATTTATTGCATTATTCATTATATACTGACTCTTTTTTATTTCTTCTAGGTCTTTGTTAAACCTTTCTTGCATCTTCTCAATCCTTGTCTCTAGACTATTTATCTGTGATTCCATTTTGATTTCAAGATTTTGGATCATTTTCACTATCATTATCCGGAATTCTTTATCAGGTAGATTCCCTATCTGTTCCTCTTTTGTTTGGTTTGTTTGGCATTTATCCTGTTCCTTCACCTGCTGGGTATTCCTCTGTCTCTTCATCTTGCTTATATTGCTGCGTTTGGGGTGGCCTTTCTGTATTCTGGCAGTTTGTGGAGTTCTCTTTTATTATGGAGTTTCCTTGCTGTGGATGGGGTTGTATCAGTGGCTTGTCAAGGTTTCTTGGTTAGGAAAAGCTTGTGTCAGAGTTCTGGTGGCTGGAGCTGGATTTCTTCTCTCTGGAGTGCAATGAACTGTCCAGTAATGAGTTACAAGATGTCAATGGTTTTGGAGTAACTTGAGCTGCCTCTATATTGAAGTTCAGGGGTGTGTTCCTGTGTTGCTGGAGAATTTGCGTGGTATGCCTTGCTCTGGAACTTGTTGGCCCTTGGGTGGTGCTTGGTTTCAGTGTAGGTATGGAGGCATTTGATAAGCTCCTATTGATTAATATTCCCTAGAGTCAGGAGTTCTCTGATGTTCTCAGGATTTGGACTTAAGTCTCCTGCTTCTGGTTTTTAGTTTTATTTTTACAGTATCTTCAAGACTTCTCCACCTATACAGCACTGATGATAAAACATCTAGGTTAGAAATGAAAAGTTTCTCCACATTGAGGGACACCCAAAGAGGCTCACTGAGTTACATACAGAAAAGAAGAGGGAGGGGAGAGTTGGAGGTGACTGGAATGAGATGAGGTGGGGTCAGAAGAGGAGAGAGCAAGTTAGCCAGTAATCCCTTCCTTATGTGCACTCCACAGTTTGGACTGCTCAGAGGTGTTCACGGAGTTATACAGAGAAGAGAAGAGGGAGGAAGGAGACAGAGGTGGCCAGGAGGGTAAAAGAGGGAAATGAAAGGAGAGAGACAGATCCAGCCAGTAAACAGTTCCCTAAGTGTTCTCCATCATCTGGAACACACAGAGATTCACAGAGTTGGGTAGAGAAGAGAAGGGGGAAGGAGGAGACAGAGGCAACCTGGTGAAGAAAGAGAATCCAAAAGAGGAGAGAGCAGTCAAGCCAGTAATCTCGATCTCAAGTAAAAATGAGTACTGAAGATTGGGTTTTTAAAGGTACAAAATTGATAACAAATACCAAAAGCAAAGATTAAAAATCTAGAGGTTGGATTTTCAAAAATACAATTTTAAAGAAAAGAAGAAGAAAGAAAGAAAGAAAAAGTCACATGAATTATTAAAAACAACAACAACCACACAAAAATATACATATGGCGTTTGCTTTAAGAACTTAAAAATTTAAAAATGTTAAAATAAAATTTAAAAAAGAAAGAAAGAAAAAAAGAAGAAAAAAACAAACCAAACAAACAAAAAAAAGAATGATCTTAAAAATAGTAAAGGTAAATCTGGGACTTTCTCTGGTGTTGTTGTGGGCAGTATGGGGTCAGTTGGTCTGGCTTATATTTCTTAAGATCTACACTTCCAAGGCAGTTCCCTCTGTTTTAGCTTCTTCTGTTTGCTGGTCTCTTCAGTGTCTGTTTTCTGCCCTGACACAAGGGAGATGGTGGTGGACACTTTTTTTTTTTTTTAGGCTCATTTGTTCAGTCACGCTGTGAGGAGGGAGGGATGCTGCAAACAAATAACACTGGGCATGTGTTCGTACTGTTTCAGCCCCACTGGGCCTGCCCCGGTCACCGCACACACTGCTCAGGCTCTAGGCGCTAGGCTGCTCTGCCAGGAACCGTCTGAGGCTGGCCCTGGGCTGCATGCACCTCCCCAGTCTAAGCCGCTCAGGCTCAGGCACTCTCGTAGTCCTCAGAGGCGCAGACTCGGTTGGGCTTCTGTTTTGTGCCCTTCCCAGGTCCGAGCAGCTCGGGAGTTTGGCGAGTGCGGTCACTGCGACTTATTGCCTTTCCCATCCCTGCTGCTCAGTTTTCTGGCTGTACAACTGGCTTCCCCTATTAGGCAGACGGTGATTGTCCAGAACTCCAAGAAGTCTTAGTTAGCAAAGAAACTTGCTTGGAGTTTGGAAGCTTTTCTGGGGCTGCAATTGCCCCCTTCCGGCCCTTCCAGCTCTGGCTGCCTGTCACCAGAGGGGGATGGTCTGCAGGGGGCTAATTCTATTCCAGCCTTTGTTCTGTGTGCGGTCCTGGTGGTGTCTTCTGTTAGAGCTTTTCGCGTGGTAGTGATCCCACAATTGGTTCGCTAGCCCAAGTTAGTTTGCTCTGGTTACGCTCGGGGCATTCCGGCCTGATTCTTAAAAAGCACTGCAGCCTGTGCCTCCCTGCCCAGCCCCGCTTGCTAGTGGCCGATGCAGGCGTCTGCGCTGCTTCTCCACTGGGGGAGTTACCATTGGGCTTGTAATCTGTTGCTTTTAATTATTTATCTACTTTTCCTCTCTGTTATGTTGCCCTCTGTGCTTCCAAGGCTTGCCACAGACTCGGTCGCGAGAGTGTTTTCTGGTGTTTGGAAACTTCTCTCTTTTTCAGACTCTCTTCCCAGAACGGAGCTCCCTCCCTACCTCTTTGCCTCTTTTTTCCATCTTTTATATTTTTCCTACCTGTTTTTGAAGACAATGATCTGCTGTTCTGGGTGCCTGATGTTCTCTGTCAGCATTCAGAAGTTGTTTTGTGAAGTCTACTCAGTGTTGAAATGTTCTTTTGATGCATTTGTGAGGGAGAAAGTGGTCTCCCTGTCCTATTCCTCCACCATCTTAGGACCGCCCACCAACTTCCCGTCTTAAGAAGATTAAAATATTAGAGTTGCTTTTGGGGAAGGGGGATTTATGACAATTGAGACCTTTTGGGAGGTTCTGCTCTTAGGCTGATAAGGAATTTCAAATTACTTCAATTCAACATAATTCTTATACCTCAGTGGATTTTCTGGACTCTTTCAGCTTTTATGACTAAAATGCAAAAATCATTCTTTAAAACATCTTTTTGTACACATATGTTTCTACTTTTCTTGGAAAGTAACAAGTAAAGAAGTTAGTGGGTCATATGGTAGGTATAAGTTTAACTTTGTAAAAACTGCTAAAATCTTTTCCTAAATGGTTGTACCATTTGCATTCTCAGTGGCACTGTGTGAGAGTCCCAATTGCTTCAAATCTTCACCTACATTTGGTATTTTCATTTTTATAAGTTCAGTAATTTGAGTGGCATCTCATTATGGCTACTATTTATATTCCCCAAATTGTTCATTTTATTTCCTTATAGTAATTGTTTATCGTATCTTGTCTAAGAAATATTTGTCTACTCATTTTGCCAAGATAATCTCCTTTGTTTGCCTTTAGAACCATTATGACTTTAGTTTGCTCATTTAGATTATACTATATCTCAAATTAATTTTTATGTTTGGTGTGGAGTCAAGTCTGACTTTCATGTTATTCCATATGGATGTTTCAACTTCCTTTGTGGAAAATACTTTCCCCCAAGGATTTGTTTTAGTATCTTTGGAAATGCAATGTGTTCTATAGGTGTGAGTCTATTTCTGAACTCTCTAGTCTTTCCTTTGGTCTGTTACTACAAAGCAAAGTAAGATGTCTAATTACTTTGTGGCTCAGCTGGTAAAGAAGCCACCTGTGATGCAGGAGACCTGAGTTCAATCCCTGGGTTGGGATGACCCTTGGAGAAGGGAAAGGCTACCAAGTATTCTGGCCTGGAGAATTCCATAGACTGTATAATCCATGTGGTGGCAAAGAGTTGGACTCAACTTAGAAACTTTCATTTTCACTTTCATAGCAAATTTAAAGTTAGATGATATAAGTACTCCATCTTTTGACTTCCTGAAAAATTTTTGGTGATACTAGTTATGTTGCACTTCAAAATAAATTTTGAGTCAGGGTTTTTGTTGTTGTTGTTGTTTTTCCCCCAGTAGTTCAGATATGTCCATCTATTTTGAACCCAATAGACTGCAGCATGCCAGGCTTCCATGTCCTTCACCATCTCCCAGAGCTTTTTCAAACTCATGTCCATTGAGTCGGTGATACCATCAAATCATCTCATCCTCTGTTGTCCCCTTTTCCTCCTGCCTTCGATCTTTCCCAGCATCAGAGTCTTTTCCAATGAGTCAGTTATTCACATCAAGTGGCCCAAGTATTGAAGTTTCAGCTTTAGCATCAGTCCTTCCAATGAATATTCAGGACTGATTTCCTTTAGGATGGACTGGTTGTTTCTCCTTGCAGTCCAAGGAACTCTCAAGAGTCTTCTCCAACACAATAATTCAAAAGCATCAATTCTTTGGTGCTCAGATTTCTTATGTCCAATCCTCACATCCATATATGACTATTGGAGAAAACATACCTTTGACTAGATGGACCTTTGTTGGCAAAGTGATGTCTCTGCTTTTTAATATGCTATCTAGGTTGGTCATAGGTTTTCTTCCAAGGAGCAAGCATCTTTTAATTTCATGGCTGCAGTCACCATCTTCAGTGATTTTGGAGCCCAAGAAAATAAAGTCTCTCACTGTTTCCACTGTTTCCCCATCTATTTGCCATGATGATCTTAGTTTTTTGAATGCTGGGTTTTAAACCAACCTTTTCACTCTCCTCTTTCACTTTCATCAAGAGGCTCTTTATTTCGTCTTCACTTTCTGATATAAGGGTGGTGTCATCTGCATATCTGAGGTTATTGTTATCTCTTCTGGCAATCTTGATTCCAGCTTGTGCTTCATCCAGCCCAGCATTCCACATGATGTATTCTGCATATAAGTTAAATAAGCAATGTGGCAATATACAGACCTGATGTACTCCTTTCCCAATTTGGGACCAGTCTGTTTCTCCATGTCCAGTTCTAACTGTTGCTTCTTGACCTGCATACGCATTTCTCAGAAGGCAGGTCAGGTGGTCTGGTATACCCATCTCTTTAAGAATTTTCCAAAAAAAAAATTTCCACAGTTTGTTGTGATCCACATAGTCCAAGACTTTGGCATAATCAGAAGCAGATGTTTTTCTGGAACTCTTTTGCTTTTTCTATGATCCAATGGATGTTGGCAATTTGACCTCTTGTTCCTCTGCCTTTCTAAATCCAGCTTGAACATCTCGGAGTTCTTGGTTTGCATACTGTTGAAGCATGGCTTGGAGAATTTTGAGCATTACTTTACTAGTGTGTGAGATGAGTGCAGTTGTGTGAGAGTTTGAACATTCTTTGGCATTGCCTTTATTTGGGATTGGAATTCATATTTCAAACAAGATATGAAATATCATCATTCATATTTCTAAAAAATAAATTCAATATAACAAGTTTTAAAATTAATTAGAAAATATGTATACACACATAGTCCAACAACTTTTAATATCATTCTAAACATTCTATTTTCTTTTTAGACCAAAGTTTGGGCTGTGTACCAACTAAAATGTTTCTTAGATTTACCAATTTTGGTGTTTTTTCAATGCCTGGTGTCTTTGGTTGCATTTTTTAATTTATATTTGCTTTGTATTTATTTTTCAGTGCTCAATGTTTAAATTATTCATTTCCAGATTCTTACTTGACAAAATATTCAAAGTTACAGATATTCATTTGAGTAAACTTTGGCAATATTCCATAGTGATAACAAAAATATTTGTATTTTTGTTGTTTTTCAAGAGCTTCTAATTATATTTTGTTTCCTTTTTAAAGCAATTTCATAATAGATTTATTAATATATTTATGAGTGATTTTTGTTTAAATATTTTATATTAATGTTTTATTTTACTTTATTATGGCAGGAGAATGTGATCTGCATGTAGTCTATAGAATCTGAAGTTGTATTCGTGGCCAAAATCAATTTTGTTAGTATTTTATTGTTTATGTAAAACATGTATTATTTTTTGTCGATTATAATCATTTGATATTACATCAATATTAACGTTAGCCTTTTTCATTCAGATCTGCCAACACTTTGATTTTAGCCTAGTGAGATTCATTTCAGACTTTTGAACTATAGAAGTGTAAGACAATGTAGTTTTGATTTAAGCCACTAAATCAAATCTGTGATTGTTACAGCAGTCATTTAGAAACTAAAGCACTACCGCACTAAAAATATCACAGATATGCATGAAATACAATAAAAAATAGGCCAACTCAGCATCATTGACCCATACAAGAAAAAAAATATAAAGAACGAAAATAAATTATTTTCTCTAAAGTGAGTTAACCAGGAAGTCAGAAAATACCTTTAAAATAAGTATATTTGAATACATAGAAAGATGAGGAAAAAACTAGGATTTATGAAATAAAAACTGATCATCATAAATAAGTATTAAGAGTTTTTGATGTGAAAAATATAATTACTTATATATACATATATAAAACAACAATTGCACACTGATAAAAAGCACATTAGTGAGATAAATGACCAAGGTGAAGAAACATGTCAAAAGACTTTAGAAACAGTCATATTAAGAATGGAAGAAAGCATTTTTATTTATCTACTGCTTAAATAAGAATATAGTAGATGTAGGTAAGGAAATGTTTAAAGAAATATATTCTCAAAAGTAAAATGGAGACTCTTTGAATGAAAAAGAAGGAAAACTCAAGGATATATTCCTCCAACAGTAAAATGAAAAAGAAAAAAGTAGAAAAAAAGGGTAAAGTGAATTTATAAGTGTACAAAGGAGGTGGGGGAAGAATGATGAGCATAGTATGTTAACTGATTGTTAAAACTTATAAGTATAAATGAGGAGATGATGTAAAGGGAGAAAAGGTAGAAAAGAAGGAGGAAAAGAAACTAAGGAAGATGCTTTTAATGATAATCTGAAAATAAAATTGTCAAGATGATAGCATCAGGGAAAGGGAGAGAAAGGAAAAGAAGAAGGAAGGTAATGATAAACTCTTGACATTAGAAAAATATGTTTAAGTATATGTGCTAAAAATTAAGCATAACTGATAGAATAGAAATAGAATATAGAGCCATCAAAATAAGAACCATATGAAGTTTAGTTTATCTAGTAAAAAGTTAGGATTCTAATACATGATACAGAGAAAACACAAAATGAGATAACAGATATAGTCATTGCTGATTGTCCCAACCATGAATGAACTAAATTCTCCTATTCCTAGACAAAATATATGATTCTGTCACACGTAAGAAACCAAACTATTACATCTAACTTTCTTTTCCCTTTCTTTTCTATAAAAGAGTGCATTTGTATAAATAACCAAGAAAACAATGAGAAAAAAAAGGTCAAGTTTAAGGTATTTTCCAAGTACATGTCCAGGCATAATGTAAAGCTATAATAATGATAATTGTGTGGCACTGGATTAGCCACTGCCAATTGAATGCCATTGAATAAACACATCAATGAAATAGAAGTCAACCATGAACACATACATGCACAGAAACACACAATAAAGTTTCAGAACAGTAAAAAAAAACTATTACTTAAATTATCTGCATATAGGTATTTTAAATTTTTGATTATTAGAAGATAATAATTACTCATACCCATTTATGTCTTTTTCAATATATAAATTCTCTTTTCACATTTTATTCATGTCAGTACCAGAGAACACATATAAAAAGAAATTAGATAATTTTACCTCAATATTATTCCCTATTCTTTACCTTTTTAACTAATACACATGAACATGGCATACAATAAAGTTTCAAAATAGTAAAAAAAAACTATTACTTAAATTATCTGCATATAGATATTTTAAAATTTTGATTATTAGAAGATAATCTATCTTTGGCTAAAACTTTTGACACAAGGATGTTTGTTGGAAACAAATGGATCTTAAATACCAGTTACACACTCATTCACTAATATAACTCCAAGTGATAATAATATAATATCATAAAACTCAAGTAATAATTTCTTGTCTTCATAATAGTGGGTGAATTAAATGGAAGTGTATGGATGTCAGAGGTGGACTTAAAGAAAGCTAAGCACCAAAGAACTGATGCTTTTGAACTGTGATGTTGGAGAAGACTCTTGACAGTCCCTTGGACTGAAAGAAGACCCAACCAGTCCATCCTAAAGGAGATAAGTCCTGGGTGTTCATTGGAAGGACTGATGTTGAAGCTGAAACTCCAATACATTGGCCACCTGATACAAAGAGCTGACTCATTTGAAAAGACCCTGATGCTGGGAAAGATTGAGGGCAGGAGGAGAAGGGGATGATAGAGGATGAGATGGTTGGATGGCATCACCGACTCAATGGACATGGGTTTGGGTGGACTCGGAGGTGGTAATGGACAGCGAGGCCTGGCATGCTGCAGTTCATGGGGTCACAAAGAGTCAGACACGACTGAGCAACTGAAGTGAACGGAACTGAATATAATCCTGACAAGTGGTAAAGAGTATGCCTAAAAATAATAATATTGTTAATTACATTGCTTTAATAAAAACATAATAAAAATGCTGCAGCTATTCTGTAACATAGCTTGTCCTTAAAGTATTGTAAACAGAGATATTACAGTCATTAAGTATTAACCCTGATGCGTGGTAGTATGATGGAAAATTAGTCTGACAAATACTGGCCCAAGTGAAAAGAGATGAATTAAATTACTTTTATATCATATCTCTGATGTATTTTTTCTATATATAAATGCTCTTTTCACATTTTATTCATGTCAGTACCAGAGAACACATATAAAGAAATTAGATAATTTTACCTCAACATTATTCCCTATTCTTTACCTTTTTAACTAATACACACAAAGTGTGAAAAGTTGTTTCAGAAGATATCTTAAAATATCCAGACACAAAAATGAGCTCTTCTTCTGGAAATTGCTTTGGGGAAACTTTAAATGTTCCTATATATTGCTGGCAGTCTACAAAAGCTTCTCGATTCATTTTTAATGAATCATATTTATTATCAAATATAGGATTTTGCATTCTATCAGCAGGGTAGTTGAGTTGTCAATAGCAAAAAAAATCGTTTTCCTAAAATGATAGATAGACTCCCATATTTCAGCATTACAACTTTGAAAGTCACAGAATACTAGATGCACAGTACCGTTGCCTTTGAAATGTTTGGCATGGACACATTGTGGCTTTCTATCTACTTGAATATACTGGCTTTCTAATCTCTTTTGAGTTATTGAAAATAATTTTTATAAGCCTAGATGTAATGAAAATCTTTAGGCTTGAAAGCACTGTGTAAATAAAAACAAAACCATTTGCCACTAATTCATTATTCTGCACGAGTTCAGTTTCTCTGATTCTGAGGGATAATGCTGGGAAAGAATATGACAGATCTTTCATTTGACAATGAAAGAAAAGCACAGCAATGAGGTTATTTCTAGGCATTTGTACTAGACTCTCTCTCTCTCTCTCTCTCTCTCTCTCTCTCTCTCTTGGTCACTTTCTGTAATATTTTATTAAATAAAATTTCTTTTAAAGTAAGGGATTCTAATTTCTTCCCAAATCTATATTTACTCCCATCCTTGTCCCCAGATAAAAGCCATCTCATGTTTTTCTCCAGAGAGTAACTACAAAGGGTTAACAAAATCCACTCTGACAATACTAGAAACAGTTCTCTCTCGGTGTGCGTTGGTTCACTGCTCCACAGGGCATAGCAGATGTTGTGTCTGGTAGTAAGAAGGGCCCAGGAGGTGTGGGCTGTCAATCACTTGGGGTTTTTTTGTTGTTGGTGGTGGTGGTGTTTTTTTTTTTTTCCTAACTACAGGCTATGCTATGGATCTGAAGCCCAACTAAAACAATCTGCCTCAGCTGGGGTGTGTGAGGTATCAATAACCCTTGGCAGAGGTGTCAAGAGCCTTACTGAGGCTGAACTACCCTGCTGACCAGATGCTTAGCAAGTTAACAAGAGAGCACGGAGCGTTCACTGCTTTTCCGACACAACAGTTAACACAACTGGAAGACCACTGCACTGATATTCTGAAAAGAATCTCACCAAAGTTGCCTTTTATGGAACAGAGGCAAATAAATATTGGACCACTTTGGGAGGAGAAATGTTCTGAAGTTTCAAGTTGGACAGATACTTTGGCTAAATAATGAGAGAAATAGGAAAAAGGGAAAAAAATCAAAAGTATTTTCTCTGTACTTTTCTATAAATAATTTGTGAGTTCACTAAAACTATATTATCTTGGGGAATAACAGAGTCCAACACATTTTTTTCAAAAGAGATCATTACTAGAACTTGGTCTAAGAATAGAACCTAAATTGGCAAAGTGTTGCTAAAGTGAATTAGTTAGCATTTATATATAAATTATAAGAACATATTCAGAAGTTGCTCAGTAAACAATATTTAGATATCTATAAAACTTGAAAAGAATAAAACATTCAAATTACTGACTAAAGTAGAAACATCCCCTTAAAAAGACAGTATACCATGTTGATATATGTCAAATATACTTCGGGTTTGTTTTTTCAATTTATTTTACTTTAGGGTTATTTCCTACCTTCTCATTCATAACTCCATTAGGCAGCAATTATATATTTTTCTGGAAAATAGATTATATACTATTTCTAGAAAAATACATGGTGTACTGGAAAACATGAATATTAGCTTCAAACAATTTAATGTTGTTTGTCTTTGCTTTGAAATTCAATAATGCCATCAGCCTGTAAGACCTCTTAAAGCCCAGCATTTCACACAGTGAAAACTGCTTTCTGTTACAAAAGCACAGCAGCTGTGGCTCCTGCAGATACCCTTAAAGACAGATATAATAAAGCACTGGGAGGGAGTAGGTCGACACAGGAGCATGAAATGGAAGAGATGAAGCCCCTTTGTCACAGCCAAACAGGCTATAAAGTTACTATAGTAACATACAGTATTAAACTCCAGGTGGATTGACTTAATCTTCCTCAAACAAAAATAAAGGTTAACAAAAACCAAACCAATAACAATGACAATCACTCTACCCAAATATTTTTCAAGAAGTTGTTTTTGGTTGAGTCTGGATAGATGAGGAACTGGGTACACTGGTTCATGTTCTCATATGAGGAGACAATTCCAGAAGTTTAGGGTATGGAGAAAGAAATGCATTTTGGGATATTTTGAAAAAAAAAATCAAATGACTAGAGTAGCAAGAAAATCAATGACAATGAAAGAGCAATTAGACTACATGTATTCTCAAGCTCAGCTTTTTCTATATTCATCACATTTTTGTCAAATGAGGAGATTTGTATGTGGTAATGCCTCTGGTACTAATTTTATTGATAATTCATCACCTTTTTCTTAACTTGGGTTGAAGAGTTTCAGGCTCCATATATTTTAGACTGTGTTCTCGAAAAGAAAATAATGGCAGGATATAAGGTGTGGTAACTATGAAATAAGAGCTAGAGAATTAGTCCCTGGGACATAAGACCTTAAAAAAAAAAAAAAGCAACAAAGACAAGAAAATGGAAAAATCACAAACTGTACTCTAATTTTTAAATTTCATGAAAGAAGTAAATCTAAGTGTTTAGGATATAAAATTACAACTCAGAGTAGATGTCAAGTCCTTCTATTCCTTTCTTGCAGCTATAGTACTTACTGTTATTTTGCTGTGATAATCAACTGTCCCATCCATAAACCACTTCTATAGGCTAAACTTCACAAACTTTTATGCTTATTATTACACATACACACATACAATCTTATTCCTATTTGCTTTAGTAAATAGCTATTTTTTATGGCTCTATTTTTAAGTGTGAAACTACATTTCTTTAGTGTAGATGAAAACTTTCAGTGATAAAATAAACCTTAACATGCGGATATCTGCATTTTGGATTAATTCAATGATTATCTGAATTGCTCCTTTTGCTTTAAAGATCTGAAAGAGTTAAGAGACTTTCTCTGAACCTTAATTTATGCCATGGAGTTAGGCACCAGGGCATGCTGGACTCAGTAAGAATATTTTTAGTAGGATTTAGCTAACAGTGTGAGACATACCTTTAATGGATTTAGTTTGGGTAAACAACCTTTGTCTAGACAGCCCAAATGTCACAGGTATTGCTCTTCATTTTTAAGTGGTAACTTCTATGCAAATAATTGCAAAGTTGCATTTTGTTCTTTGTACAGATATTTTATGAATTAAAGTTTTTGACTATATGAAGAGCTGAATGTACATCCACAAGTGGAAGTTTTAGTCATAGACTTTTCTTACTGTTCACTCTTATTTGACAACATTGAAACAATTAGATTTTAGACTGCATTCAGATTTATGATGTGGTTGCTGAAGGCTGATTCCTACTAACATTAAGAAATCTATAAAAGAGATATGGAGAGGAAGAGCTAACGGATTAGCAAACTTTGGGGGAAACAAAGAGTAGAATTAGGTTTAAGTGATGAAGAAACAGTCATGATAGAAAGAAGAAAGGATGTACTCATAAGATATTCATTCATTAAATCTCTTTGATGTATCCATGCATATAAAATATATGAAACTTTGACAACTAAAACAGAAAAACAGAACTATATAATTTTTCAAACTGAATTGAGTTTATTCAGCTTCCTTGTAATGTATAACTAAAGATATCTTATATTGTTTTCTTTTATTATTTAAAAATTCACATGGCTTTTACTAGTTGTTTTTGATTCATCCACAGAGTATTTAGTCTTTACATTATTATACTATTAAGGAATCATAAGAAAGGGGGGAGGATCAGTCCTTGACATAAGGAGCCTTTCAAACTAACACATAGATTCTAATGTTAGAATTACAAGTGTAATTCACATATACCTAGAGGTCTAACTTTGAGCACTGCACAAAACTGTCCACAGGAAAATCTTAACATGCCCTCAGATATGGCTCATTTTATAATAGCTGCTTCATGCTTATTTGGGGTTTTCATAGATTCTAAAATTCTAGGAGAGAAACAACAATAGGGTGTTTGTATAAGTTGAAAGAATAATTCCAAACCATTAAGAGTGAATTCTGACAAATCCAGTTCTGTGATGTGACCAGTTATAAAAATTTCAGTAATTCATTTCAGGCATATAACTTCATGCTAAGGAGAAATGCACTAAAAATTTAGTACATGCTAAAATTCTTGCTTGTACATGAAAAACATTCAATTCTTTATCCATGAAATGTTATAGTTTTCATAATTTTAATTTTGTTAAAAACAGTGTGTCATGTGAGGCTTGAATTCATTGTTCTGGTTGGTAACATCCAAATCCCTTCCCCACAAATAAAATAAGAGGGGTAGGATTCCAGAGCAACTACAATTGGATTAAATGTTGTCTTAGATGAGAATGAGCCACTGATATCCTCTTTGTGTACTGCATTATCTGTCATTTCTTTTTGCTCCCTTCAGTATGCAGCCTGGATTCTACTAGAAAGGTTGGGGTCCCAACCAGTAATTAAAAACCCAGGGCTCTTATTAGATAAATATAGTGAATCTGCTCTATTATATAAGTTACTCAAAAGAAGGGGAGAAATAAATGGATTTTTCTAGGATAAATTAATTTAATTCATAAAAACTCACATACTAGGTAATAGTTCATACACAGCATTTCTGCCATCTTCATTCAAAGAAACAAACAAGGAAAGACAAGCAGACTATAAGTCATGTTTTTAGTGCTATCTGCTGGAAAGCGTATCAGACTCTTAAAATTGCTGTAATTTTCTCCTCAGGCATCCCAAAGTCCTCGGTAAACCATCCAGGATAAAATCTACAACAATCTGTGAGCTCCAGCACCCTTCTCACAGCCCTGCAGGATACCTCAAACTCCCCAGACTCTACTGGCATCCTTAACAACTTGGCTCTGACCTCACTGAGCATTCCATCAGAACAGCAGAGCCACTCACATCTGACTCCTTATCAGGATGGGAAAGAGGAATCAGAAACACATGACAGAGGCATTGAGACAATTTATGTACAGGACAAGTATTCTAATGACTCTATAGATTGTACCCCAAGTTCCCTAACTCTGAAAGGAATGATGTGAACTAGAGGTTCTAGTCAGCTAAAGAGCAAAAGATAATCTTTACATGGGCACATCTATGTTGTTTGATACATGTCTCATGAACAGGCACAAAGTGGTTGAATAAGCTTTATTTCTGTTATTGTTAACATTTAGTAACGTAGAAAGTGAATAACTAAAGAGCCTCTTGATGAAAGTGAAAGAGGAGAGTGAAAAAGTTGGCTTAAAACTCAACATTCAGAAAACTAAGATCATGGCATCCAGTCCTATCACTTCATGGCAAATAGATGGAGAAACAGTGGAAATAAAGCTGATTTTATTTTGGGGGCTCCAAAATCATTGCAGATGGTAATTGCAGCCATGAAATTAAAAGACGCTTACTCCTTGGAAGAAAAGGTATAACCAACCTAGATACCATATTAAAAAGCAGAGACATTACTTTGTCAACAAAAGTCTGTCTAGTCAAGGCTATGGTTTTTCCAGTAGTCATGTATGGATGTGAGAGTTGGACTATAAAGAAAGCTGAGCTTTGAAGAATTGATGCTTTTGAACTGTGGTGTTGGAGAAGACTCTTGAGAGTCCCTTGGACTGCAAGGAGCTCCAACCAGTCCATCCTAAAGGAGATCAGTCCTGGGTGTTCATTGGAACTACTGATGTTGAGGCTGAAACTCCAGTACTTTGGCTGCCTGATGCTAAGAGCTGACTCATTTGAAAAGACCCTGAAGCTGGGAAAGATTGAGGGCAGGAGGAGAAGGGGAAGACAGAGGATGAGATGGCTGGATGGCATCACTGATTCAATGGACATGGGTTTGAGTGGACTTTGGGAGTTGGTGATGGATAGGGAGGCCTGGCATGTTGCAGTTCATGGGATCACAAAGAGTCGGACACGACTGAGCAACTGAACTGAACTGAATAAGGCCAGTAATAATCACTTTTTCTTTTTCAAAAAACACAAGTCCTTCTAAGGACTATTGCTGTTCTGTGTGTGTGTGTGTGTGTGTGTGTGTGTGTGTGTGTATGTGTGTGTTAGTCGCTTCAGTTTCAGTTTCAGTTCAGTCGCTCAGTCATGTCCGACTCTCTGCGACCCCATGGACTGCAGCACACCAGGCCTCCCTGTCCATCACCAACTCCTGGAGCTTACTCAAACTTTCGGATCAGGCCAAAGTATTGGAGTCTCTGCTGCAACATTAGTTCTTCCAATGAACATTCAGGACTGACTTGCTTTAGGATGGAGTGGTTGATCTCCTTGCAGTCCAAGGGACTCTCAAGAGTCTTCTCCAACACCACAGTTCAAAAGCATCAATTCTTCAGTGCTCAGCTTTCTTTATTAGTTCAACTCTGACATCTATACATGACTACTGGAAAAACCATAGCCTTGACTAGACGGACCTTTGTTGTCAAAGTAATCTCTCTGCTTTTAATATGCTGTGTAGGTTGGTCATAACTTTTCTCCCAAGGAGTAAGTGTCTTTTAATTTCATGGCCACAGTCACCATCTGCAGTGATTTTGGAGCCCCCCAAAATAAAGTCTGCCACTGTTTCCACTGTTTCTCCATCTATTTGCAATGAAGTGATGGGAGCAGATGTCATGATCTTTGTTTTCTGAATGTTGAGCTTTAGTCATGTCCAATTCTTTGCAACCCCGTGAACTATAGCTCACCAGACTCTATCCATTGAACTTTCCAGGCAAGAATACTGGAGTGGGTAGCCATTCTCTTCTCCAGGGAATCTTCTTGATCCAGGGGTCAAACCTGAGTCTCCCACATTATATGCAGATTCTTTAACATCTGAGCCACAAGATATATGTGTGTATATATATATGTGTGTGTGTGTGTATATATATATATATATATATATATATATGAGGTGAGGTGAAGTCGCTCAGTCGTGTCCGACTCTTTGTGACCCCGTGGACTGTAACCTACTAGCTTTCTCCATCCATGGGCTTCTCCAGGCAAGAATACTGGAGTGGATTGCCATTTCCTTCTTCTCCAGGGGATCTTCCCAACCCAGGTATCGAACCCAGGTCTCCCGCATTGGAGGCAGACGCTTTAACCTCTGAGCCACCAGGGAAGCCATATATATATATATTTATATTTATATATATGCATATATATATATATATATCCATTTCAGAAGGAAAGTTCAAGAAGCTCATAATGAGGGAGGGTGTAAATATCACTGTGTATTTTTTTCTTATTCCCCAAAACTGAAACTGAGTTTACAATGATTTCTGCAAAAATGTTGAACCAAATTTACTCAGTGAGTAAATGGCTTCCTCGATATTGGAGGGCCAAAAATTTCATTTGTTTTCTTCCATAAGATGTTTCAGAAAATCCCAAATGAAATTTTTGGTCAACCCAATACTTCTAAAAGCTGAATTACCATTTGTTTAAATGGAGTGAATGGAGTTACTCTAGCATCTAAAACTTCTTCATGAAAATTTTACCTAATTTTCTAAAGACTTTCCTCACTGAACTGTTCCATTTTTCAATCTTCTCTTAAAATGCAAAGGTTTAAAATAGGTTATCAGCCATCTTAACAGCCATTACATTCAAAAGGGGTCACTAAATGTTTCTCCTTTTGTGTGATTAATAAATCCTCTACTTCAGAGTTTCTTCTTCAAGTAACACTTCCTACGAAAACAGAAAAAAGCAATTTTAAATGAAACCTGAAGCCCCAGTTATTTAGCCATGTTTATACTACATAAAATCAATTATCCTTAATATTACATGTACTTTATGATATATTTGTAGTTTATTAGAATGTAAGCCCCATAGTGACAAGACCTGTGTCTATTTCGGTCATTCCTTCACCTTCAGCGGCTGAAATAGTGTCTGGCACATAATATATATTTGGTGTTGTTGAATAAATAAATGTGAAATGACTGAATTTGATATAATTTTCTGTAGCTACCTAAATATATGGAGAGGAGTAAATCATTCTATTACTCATTTCAATAGAGTTAATTTAACTTAAATCTACTTTAGAAAAACAGGTTTAAAAGCTGGATCATTAAAGAGTGTAGAACTCATAGTAAGGGTACACGGAGTTTGCACTTTTCTTTGTTTATAAATTAATGCTCTCTTAAATATATAAGACTAGTGTCAAAAACACCTATTGAAAATATTTATTTGCAGAAGCAAACTGTTTATGAGGAAGTCTTCTGAAAAAAACATCTTACTGAACACAGTTTGAAATGAATGTGTAAAGGAAAACTAATACTCTAATGTAAGGTTACTAAGATGGAAAAAAAGCAGCTGTTTCCTCAAATGATTAACCTATTCCTAGGAGTCTTCACCTATCTGCAGGTGTCAGTACTGCCAAGGTAAGTTTAACTTTATTTGTTAGGAAGCTGGCCACTTTGGGGAAAAGACGGACTTCTTCACTGATTTAAACAACTAGTATTAGATGGGTTTTTTATTTTGCTTACTTTAGCTTACCTCATAATGTAAAGGTGTGTGTTTGTTTGCTTCCCTTTTATTTCTGACTGACCTATAAGGCATGCGTGTTAAGTCCTTCAGTCGTGTTTGACTTCTGCCCCCTGGGGCTATAGCCCACCAGGCTCCTCCGTCCATGGGATTCTCCAGGCAAGAATACTGGAGTGGGTTGCCATGCCGTTCTCCAGGGGATCATCCCGACCCAGGGACTGAATCCATATCTCTTATGTGTCTCCTGCAATGGCAGGTGGGTTCTTCACCACTAGCGCCACCTGGGAAGCTCTGCTTAGTATTAATGCAGGCAGGACAAGATGTCAGTTTTGCTTTTTCACTGCAGTTTTGTAACAAAAAAAATAAATCGTTCAAAATTTATTTATTGCAATCTACATAAAAGTCTGTC
Organism: Nanger dama; assembly: GCA_917880005.1. Classification (NCBI taxonomy): domain Eukaryota; kingdom Metazoa; phylum Chordata; class Mammalia; order Artiodactyla; family Bovidae; genus Nanger; species Nanger dama. The sequence goes on from CAKJTW010000024.1 coordinate 1,845,831, forward strand.
TAGTCTGTTTGCAATGCTCTGGATATTTAAATCAGTCTGCCTCAGCCAGGCTGTTTTAGCCTGAGAAGAAGAAACTGGAGACGTGGGAGTTTTGTTCCCTTGTGATCACCTAGAACTCACCTCAGTACACTGATGCTGATGCTGCTGCTGCTGCTAAGTCGCTCAGTCGTGTCTGACTCTGTGCGATCCCATAGACGGCAGCCCACCAGGCTCCACCGTCCCTGGGATTCTCCAGGCAAGAACACTGGAGTGGGTTGCCATTTCCTTCTCCAGCGCATGGAAGTGAAAAGTGAAAAGCGAAGTCGCTCAGTCATGTCCGGCTCTTAGCGACCCCGTGGACTGCAGCCTACCAGGCGCCTCCGTCCATGGGATTAGAAACAACAGACACTTTGAACCTACTCTGCCTGCCCCCTCTATTATATTATTATATATTCTTAGGTTATATTATATTCTTTTATACAATGAATTTAAATGAATAAATATTCCAATGACTATTAATTCATTATTGATTTTTAGTTATAATTACTTTTGTAATAATTAACTTAAAATTATATTTTATTATTTGGTCCATCAAGAAAAGACTTGATTGTAGATAGCAATAAATAAATTTTGAATAATTTATTTTGGCCCATTAAGAAGTGACTGCCCTAGGTCAAGGCTCATATCACCTGCTTGACAAACAATTCTTGAATAAATACAATTTTATAGAATGCTTATAATAGAAATGCATTGCAGTAGAAACTTCTAGAAAGTAGGGTTATTTGAAGGAACTTAGCAGGAGTACTCAGAGAAGGCAATGGCAACCCACTCCTGTACTCTTGCCTGGAAAATCCGATGGAGCTTGGTAGGCTGCAGTCCATGGAGTCGGACACGACTGAAGCGACTTAGCAGCAGCAGCAGCAGGAGTACTTGATCAAGGACGTTCTTCTACATAACAAGCTTTCACCATTTGAGGTATTTCACCATCTTGACTGACAAGATGTCATGAAGTAAGGACACCATATCTGTCTGAATCTAGGAATTTCTGTTGAGGCTGTAAAAGCAAGCCTTCAGAAAGAACTAGCATACCAGAGAAAGGAAGAAGCATGCATCACAGAGCATCTTAATGCCCAAAGGGAACTGTGTGACACCCTGGATTTCACCTGAATAGAGACATCTGAAAATAGATCGTTCATGAAATGTTTCATATAAAATATAACAAAAGTTGCCTTCTTTTGTTTTGCTGCAAATTTATTTGTAATAAATAACTCTTTAGGCAGGAGAAAGTGATTGAGTGGTAAACAGATATGTGTAGGAATAGCGCTTTGGGATGATTAAGTTTGTTAAAAAAATCAAATACCATTATCGGCCAGTGGATTTATTATAAACTTTGTTTTTCAGCTTTCATGTTATAAAAGCTATCAATTTTCTGGATAAACTTGGCTGAAAGGAAAAATAAGACCACTCAGGGAAGCTATCTTAATGAATATGAATGGGAAATTTCCTGTTTGCATGAACAGAACCAGTGGCCAATCCTTTCAAACAGATGAGAATCCTAATTGTCATAATAAGGGTGATAATGGAAATTCATATAGGGACTTTTTTGGTAGTCACAATGACTAGAGGAAATGTTGGCACTGAGTAGAGACTAGAGACCCTAGATATCCTGCAAAAATACAGTCCTTAGTCCTGCACAACTTTTTAATGCATTGCCAAGATACTAACATGGGTGTGAATAGCACCTAGTTCAGTTCACTTCAGTCGTTAGTCATGTCCAACTCTTTGCGATCCCATGAACCGCAGCATGTCAGGCCACCCTGTCCATCACTAACTCCCAGAGTTTACCTAAACTCATACCCATTGAGTCGGTGATGCCATCCAACCATCTCATCCTCTGTCATCTCCTTCTCCTCCTGCCTTCAATCTTTCCCAGCATCAGGGTCTTTTCAAATGAGTCAGTTCTTCGCATCAGGTGGCCAAAATATTGGAGTTTCAGTTTCAACATCAGTCCTTCCAATGGACAGTCAGGACTGATTTCTTTTAGGATGGACTGGTTGGATCTCCTTGCAGTCCAAGGGACTCTCAAGGGTCTTCTCCAACACCACAGTACATAGAACTACATCAAATTTATAAATAAACTCAAGCTATTATTCATATAGTTTCAACATCAGTGGAAATTACCAGGAATTGAGCCATAACACAAAATGATGGAAATATGCCTTTTATTTATTCCAGACTAATAAAAGTTATTTACCACTTAGCAACATGTTTCACACCTAGGGCAATGCAGCTTATACTTATATTGCTACTACAACACACCTGAATGATTCTATCTTTGGTAGCTGTTGCTTTCCATACATAGGGGAAGGCATATGACCAAAAGTTTGGCTTATAATTTTCAGTTCAGTTCAGCCACTCAGTCGAGTCTGACTCTTTGGGGACTCCATGAACTGTATCACGCCAGGCTTCCTGTCCATCACCAACTCCCAGAGTCCACTCAAACCCATGTCCATTGAGTCAGTGATGCCATTCAACCATCTCATCCTTTGTTTTCCCCTTCTCCTCCTGCCCCCAATCCCTCCTAGCATTAGGGTCTTTTCAAATGAGTCAGCTCTTTGCATGAGGTGGCCAAAGTACTGGAGTTTCAGCTTCAGCATCAGTCCTTCCAATGAACACCCAGGACTGATCTCCTTCAGAATGGACTGGTTGGATCTCCTTGCAGTCCAAGGGACTCTCAAGAGTCTTCTCCAAAACTACACTTCAAAAGCATCAATTCTGTGGTGCTCAGCCTTCTTCACAGTCCAACTCTCACATCCATACACGACCACTGGAAAAACCATAGCCTTGACTAGATGGACTTTTGTTGGCAAAGTAATGTCTCTGCTTTTTAATACGCTATCTAGGTTGGCCATAACTTTTCTTGCAAGGAGTAAGTGTCTTAATTTCATGGCTGCAGTCACCATGTGGAGTGATCAGATGGTGATTGCAGCCATGAAATTAAAAGATGCTTACTCCTTGTAAGGAAAATTATGACCAACCTAGATAGCATATTAAAAGCAGAGACATTACTTTGCCAACAAAGGTCCGTCTAGTCAAGGCTATGGTTTTTCCAATGGTCGTGTATGGATGTGAGGGTGGGACTGTGAAGAAGGCTGAGTGCCAAAGAATTGATGGTTTTGAACTGTGGTTTTGGAGAAGACTCTTGGGAGTCCCTTGGACTTCAAGGAGATCCAACCAGTCCATTCTGAAGGAGATCAGTCCTGGGTGTTCTTTGGAAGGATTGATGCTAAAGCTGAAACTCCAATACTTTGGCCATCTCATGTGAAAAGTTGACTCATTGGAAAAGACTCTGATGCTGGGAGAGATTAGGGGCAGGAGGAGAAAGGGACAACAGAAAATAAGATGGCTGGATGGCATCACTGACTTTATGGACGTTAGTTTGAGTGAACTCCAGGGGTTGGTGATGGACAGGGAGGCCTGGTGTGCTGCAATTCATGGGGTCACAAAGAGTTGGGCACAACTAAGAGACTGAACTGAACTGAAGTTAAAATTCTCTTTTATATTACTATAACACATTAGGCATTATTGAATCATGACTGCTTGTTAGCCAAATCAGTATGCACAATAGAGACATTCTCTATCAAAATATCTTCACTGAGGCCTTCAGATGACCTTTAAACATAACGTGTATGTGATTTATTGTGAGATTCCCTAGAAATAATTTAAGTGACTTCAAGATGAGAGTGTGAATGATAACAGACACTGTTCATAGCCTGATGTATCCCAATGCCTTGTGCAGAGGTTCTATGAGACTCAGAATATTGGAAGTTTGTCTTTTCAATGAGATTAATATTACTCAAGTAGAAACAGTTCATTGATGCCTTGACTGCAAACCACTGGTACAAAACAGAACTACAAGATTATTGAAAGGAGTCATGGGAAAGTGCCATTAAAAATAAAACAAAATTTCCCAAACTCTTCTGAGAATCTGACAAATGGATTCAATGATTTTTCAAAGTGTCTGCATATGCAAAAATCTATAATTGTGCTTCTGAATTCTTGGAAAGTTGGACTCTTAACATGCTTTAAAGAGAGGATTGGTTAATGAGTGATAACACACATGGAAAATTTTCTTTTCATATTGGTACATTCTCCAATATCAAAACATATCAAGCATATAAATTATGCTTGGGAAAAAAGTCTTCACCCCCTATAAAGAAAGGCAAAAATATAATTGAGAATATTTCCTTATAATGCTTTAAAGTTATTTTTGATCTATAATAATACTTGAAAGTTATACTGTATTTACTCTCTTGTTTGTAGCAAGGTTAACTTTGTTTCAATCCATTTTCTGTCAAATCCAATTCCCATTAGTAAGTGGTAAAAGCAGCTATCTCAAGCAGTTTTAACAATGAGGATGTTCTTAAAAACATGAATTATGTACTAGGTTTGCCATGGGATAAGCATCACTTTTTATTAGCATTTACTCACCATACGTCTTTTAAGACTACTCTGTTATGTGAATGATATGTGACAAATTTTCTGTAGTTTCTGGTCATTTAAAAACATATAAAGATATTGAGTGGTCTTTATGCAGCATACAGATTAATAGTTCAAGTGAGGACAGCAACTTAAAATTTTGATATACTTCATAATTTACAAGTCAGTTTTATATGTATGATATAACATTTAAAATTCATCCTCAAAAATGGGGATTTTTGCTCAAATTGAGATTCTTATGTAAAAAATACCAATTTTCTGAGTCCAATTCAGGATATATTGCAAATTCTCTAAATTATTTAAAGTCAATTTTAAATTAAATAGAAAACCCTACAGAATGAGTCACAGTTTCCTTCCTTCTACATATTAAACTTTTGCCCTTTTTGAAGACTTTTTCTACATAAAAAATATGGCTGGTTGTAGAATATTTTATGGTATCAGGGCAAAAGATTTTTGTAAGACTTTTACCAAATTAATGATGTGTATAAAAAGGATAGATAAAATTAAAATGAACCTGGTAACTACTAGTTTAAGATTCTTATTTTCAGTTTAGTATAATGTATGCAGATCAAAAAGAAAATCAGAATAAATAAGCTTCAGAAATATACTCGGCAAGAATTGTTAGTGTAAGGCTTAGTAGATTATGCTTATTCTATAATATTTAACAACGAAAACATTGTGCAGCATTTTGTTGATTATGCCAAAGCAAGTGTTTTGAAAAATCACTGACTTCTACATGTCTGTAATGCCTGCCTTACTGGCGGAAGGGGAAAACAAGAAAGGAAACATTTCTAGAAAAGCCACTTTGGTAATATCTGAGACAACACCATTCTTATTTCACTGGGATTTTATTTCATTCTTGTAGGCTTAACATCTCACTGCATGAACAAAGAAAGTATCATGTGAAAAGGGCTTCAGGCTAGCTACTTCCCAAAGGATTCAACCTTCTGAGTGCTATCAATATCATCCATACACCCACATAGTTAGCACTTTTGAATACATTTACTGAAAACCATTAATAAAGCAACAATCTTAAGTCTGGTTTTTTATTTTTTTTTTTAAGTCTGGTTCTTAACCATGTGTCACAGTGAAATAAGTTCATGTAAATCTGTGAACTGCACGACAATGATCAAATTAACACTCATTTTAAGAAAAAATGCCCCTCAGGCTGAAAAATAATTAGGAGTCTCTCACTATCTTTTCCTCCTAATAAAAATCACGATATTATTGTTGACTGTGCTAATAAAACACCTCCCGTGACCCTGATGCAGCTTGATGTAAAATGTAAGGACTGTTCTATTGTGCAGTCTCACACATCTTTTATTGAACATTTCCATTTGGCACTTCATCTACGAACACAGGGGCCCATAGAAACTGAAGAACTTTTGTCACAGTGTAATGCAACTCTCACTTGTTTATTGGTGCTGTTAACAAAACCCCCACTCTGAAATTCATTATCTTTGAAATTTAACTATATAAGCTGAATATTCAGAGCTTTGGAAATGAGTAAGAATAAGAGCAAGGGATAGAAGAAAGCAAAGAGGGAAAATCCATTTAGCGCAGAAAGCAGCCCTCAGTTGGCACTATGCTCCCCATAAAAATCAAGTCTGGTATTCTGCTTTTTAGAAAACTATTATATCAAGCAAGTCATAATGATCATAAGTGGCTCAACTTGTATCCCTTTCGGTGATTCATATCCACTCCACAGATACTTCTTGAACACTTTTGTGTAAAACTGTATTATATATCTAAGAGGAACAAAAAGAAGCAAAATATAATCCCTGTCCTCAAGGAGCTTGTAAAAAATAGATTGGGTTTTTGTACTGAAATAGAGGATGAACTGATTGATTATTGATGTTTCCAATATGCAAATTGAAGATGAAGAATCATCTTATCTTTGAAAAATAACAAATCACAGAAACCTGATAAGGTCAGCAAACTACTGAAGCATGTGAATTCTTCACATTGAACAGCATCTGGACATTGATATCATGATTCCGTGGAATCTGGTTACAGGAATCAACAGAAATCAACATGAATCAAGATAACGCAGAAAGGCTTTTGAGTCTGGCCAGATGAGCAAGGTATCTACTTCCTCTAGTAGCTTTGTGTCAATTGAGGGAAGATTCCTGTCTGCAGTTAATTACATACAGTACAAGACAGGATATGGTGTGGTGTTCTACTGACCATTTACTTTGTAATGAAATATTTTGATTCTATTTTTGTAAATTCTTAGAATTGGACCTTTGAAGTAATGAGTAACACATATGTTCCTTGGAAAACAATTAAACATTTCAGGTACACATATAATTATAAGGTAATTTCTATATTTTTAAAAATATTTCTATTTTTAAAAATATCATTACAGTTAAAACCATATTAGTTAACAGCAGAGAGTAAGCAACTGAAAAAAGAAAAGGTCAAGCTTATAGGAAATACCATAAGAGAATATGAGTAAAATATAACTTTTGCAAAGCAAATAAAATTTTGCTTTGCTTAATTTTAATTAAAGGAACATGTCAACATTCTTGTAAACTTAATTTTCTCCATGTGTTATCCATGGAATACTATGCTTAAAAAAAATGTTTTTGAAGGGCCATTAAGTCCTGGTTAAGTCAAATTAAATACATTTCAGACTTCAAAGGAATGCATTGTGTGTTTCTATAACGAATGTTCCTTTTACAGAGTCTCTCAAGGCAGTGTAGTTTCATGGAAGAAAGCTTGGGCATAGCCGATGTGACGGTAAAGAAAAGAAAGAAAGTGAATTCGCTCAGTTGTGTCTGACACTTTTTGACCTAATGGACTGTAGCCTACCAGGCTCCTCTGTCCATGGGACTTTCTAGGCAAGAGTACTAGAGTGGATTGCCATTTCCTTCTACGGGGATCTTCCCAGCCCAGGGACTGAACCTGATTGTCCCGCATTGCAGGCAGACGCTTTACCATCTGAGCCACCAGGGATGAGAACAATAACAAATTCTCAGGTCCCATTTCTGCAAGATGGAATTCCAGGTTTTAAACACACTCTCCTGGTGATTTCAGTGTAACTGCTTGGCATCAGACCTTGGACTGATGAGAGTCTCTGATACTAAAACTGATTTTGCATTTAGATGCTACAGGTAAATCAAGGTTTACAAATACTAGAGTCAGTATAATACTAGACACTAAACATTTGTTTCAGTATGCCTATGGGCAGAAGAAAGTGAATGTTTTCCATAAATACCCTGTTTTGGGGAGATGGGGATATATACACTACTATACATAAAATTGATAACTAAGAAGGACCTACTCTGGGCTTCCCACATGGCACTAGTAGTAAAGGACCCATTTGCCACTTCAGAAGTAAGAGATGTAGTTTCGATCCCTGGATAGAGAAGAATCCCTGGAGGAGGGCATGGCAACCCACTCCAGTATTCTTGCTTGGAGGATCCCGTAGACAGATGAGTCCATACAGTGGCAAAGAGTAAGACACGGTTAAAGCGACTTAGCACGCAAGCACAGATGCACATGCAAGGACCTACTATATAGTACACAGAACTCTACTCAACATTTTGTCGTGACCTGTATGGTAAAAGAATCTTAAAAAGAGTGGATATATATATATATAAAACTGACTTATAAAACTTTGCTGTCTGTATAACAGAAACTAACACAACATTGTAAATGAAGCATACTCCAGTGAAAATTTTAAAAATTTAAAAAATACTCTGTTGGAAGAGAGAAAACTTTTCATTACTTGAGCTATGCTCTTCCTAACATTAAACAGTGTTAACACTTTGGAGGGAGTGAGGAAGGAGTTGCAGAAGGCCTTCCTGGATGTTAGATGGGGCTGGTTACTTGACACAGTTATCATCTACATGACTCATTGCTGCTTTCACCAAAAGCTGAGCTCCACTGGGCCTCTTTCGTGTTTCCCCGAACAAAATCCTCTTCTATCTTCCTCTCCCAGTTTATAAGCAGCCAAGTACTCACTAAAGAGAAACTAGGAGAGTGTGTCATTGCTTTAGATATTACAAACTGCTGCTTGTCTGAATACTAAACATTCCACCCTGTGTCACTGCCACTTTCAAAGATGCACAGACTGTTTTGATAAACTATTTCACTCTTTGAGTTTTGCAACTTTAGGTCCAGCAGGGAACAAGCCCACAAAAATGATAAAGAAAAGCAGACAGAACTGTCAAAGAAGGCCAAAGGCAAGGAGCAAAGGGGAAAATGTATATTTTCTGAAAAAGTTAAGTCTATAAATTAAATAGTTTTCATCTACTTTATTCCTGAAAGGTATGATTTGTGTGACTAGTGTGGTCCACAGCACATAAGATGGTATTGACACTGACTTTTCTAAAACACTGAGAGCAAAGACACTACTGTCAGGATAGTTTTATAAAGGAATAGTGGGGGAAATTGCTGTTACAGTCAGAGCTTTTCATTCTACTTCTTACTAGAACGTGAGAAGCATTGACAAGACTAAAACTTCTGTTAAAGGAATTCTTGTACTTAGGAATCAGTGCGATTTAGAGTTAAGTCCAAGAGTTTTGAGTTATTGCAATTCAAAATCTGGTATCTCACATCAGTTCTGAAAATAACTTATAATTGTTTATTAAGAGTGCATTTTAAATCTCATTTTGCTGTTTATAAAAGTTATTTTGATAATACACATTTCTAATCAATACACTTTGAGGAACTAAACCTTTTGTTTATAAAAATTCTTCAGCGTATATAACAAGCAAAAATTCTGGCTCATGGTAGTCAAATGATGGATGGATGGATGAATGAATGAAGATAACTGATGTACACAAATATAATTCCTTGCTCAATTATTCACTTTCTAGCTGTGAATTTTATATTGATTTGCCACTGTGATGTAAAAAGTTTAAATTATGCTAATATCCAGCTTTGTTGTTGTTTCATTATTCTGTCTATATAACAAATCATCACCAGTCGTAGTGGCTTAAAGTAATGCTTTATTATCATCTCTCACATTTCCATGGATCAAATGGACTCAGCTGGATGATTTTCACTGGGAGGTTCTCATGGGGTGACAAACAAATGGTGGCAGATACTGGTATCATCTGAAAATTCAGTTGGGCTAGACATCCAATACAGTGATCAGTTCTTGCTGGCTGCCACATGGGAGCTCAGCTAGAGCTGTTGACCAGAGCATCTACACATGGCATCCATGTAGCTCTCTTATGTAGCTTCTCTCAGGTTCTTAGAGGAAGCATCATAAGTACAAGAGATACCAAATAACCCAGGGGAAACTCCAAAGCTTCTTACTATCTAGCTTGAAAATCCTGGGCCATCACTTTGCCACAATCATAGGAGAAGGTGCCACTAAATTCAAGAAAAAAGAATAGACTCCATCTCTTGATGTGAAAAGCATGTGTATACATACAGAGAGGCAAGGAATTGACCATACTTAGCTTTGACTAACCAAATACTGCCAATAATGGTAACCCACTCCAGTATCCTTGCCTGGGAGAATCCCATGGACGGAGAAGCCTGGTAGGCTACAGTCCATGGGGTCGCAAAGAGTCGGATACGACTGAGTGACTTCACTTGCAATTGCTTACTTTCCATAGATTGACTCATTGGAAAAGACTTTGATGCTGGGAAGGATTGGGGGCAGGAGGAGAAGGGGACGACAGAGGATGAGATGGCTGGATGGCATCACTGACTCGATGGATGTGAGTCTGAGTGAACTCCGGGAGTTGGTGATGGACAGGGAGGCCTGGCGTGCTGCGGTTCATGGGATCACGAAGAGTCAGACACAACTGAGCGACTGAACTGAACTGAACTGAACTAATAGATGTAGCAAAATTCAAAAAACTGTGACGCACCAAGAAAATACAGCTGCCTTTGTTCTACCTAGAGTAACAGAATATTAAGCAAGTGGATACAGAATCATATTTCTTATTTCATTTACATCTCCAAGGAGCAAATATTAGTAACTTACAGAAGTGACTCTTAGGTTAAGTAATATTTTTTTCCTTAAATTGGACTATTAATGAGTAGCAAAACCACTACTGGAAATAAAACTTCCATCCTGAGGACTGTGCTTTCTTCACAACACGGGCTGCTTCAGTGAAAAGTTAATAATCATTGTGAACAGTTGTGAAGAGACTGGAGGCAGAAGCATGGAGGGAGGGCAAGACCATGTTGCAGTAGGAATCAGGCATCACTGCACTGGAGAAACCTTTGTTATAGTTGTTCTGACAAATATTTTCTACCATTTATAGTCAGAGTGACAGTCTTATAGCAATCACAGTCTGGGAAAAATTAAAAAACAAAACAAGACTGTAGATGTAGGGAATGGAGGGAGAGAGAATAATGTCATAGAGGTCATGGAACCGGCAGCCAGGATGAGGGGCAGAGTGGCTGGAGATGGGTGTGGGAAATATACTGACAAGTGATGAACAATGAGATACATGGAGAGATGGGAGAGGTGACTCCTTCCCTCCCTCGGTGCTCCCACCCCTGCTGCTGAATAGTCTTTTGGGTTTGTATAGAGCTGGAGGAAGACTATGAAAGAAAGGATGAGAACATTCATGCCGCCGGCTGCGGCTGCGGCTGTGTGGCACTCTCTGATTTTTTTTTCTCCTCCCACTGTTTGAAAACAAAACAAAACAAAACAGCATGCCCATAGCAAAATGAATTAATTTAAAATTTCAGTAACAGCCAAGAAATATAATGTAACAAATGAAACACGCTACTTCCTAATTATATAGTGTTATGTTTCTATTTCAGAATTACGTTTGTAGTTTAATCTTAAAAACAGAGGGAAAAGAGTACGAACAAGCAGCTACTTTATTTGACTCATTTCTCTAAACAGTACATAATTGTTTTAAAATGAAGTTAATTTTTTTCTTATGAAAAGCACTCTGACAAACAAATTTACAAAAAATAAGGAATATAACGAAAGTGCTAAATATTACCTATCATTCTATTATTTTTACAAGTGACATCTATGTTACAAGTAACATATAAGACGAATCTAGGCAAACTGTTGTTTGTAAAGCTTAAAATCTCAGCAAAATCTACTTCCAAAAAATTAGGTCAATAAGTAAGTTTTCAATTATGTATTTTGAAGTAAATTGATTACAACCTTCAGAGGTTAAGTGGTTTCAAATTATTTTTATAACATGACTGTATATTTTAGTCCATGAGAGAAAACTGTATGCAGTAAAAGGATACCAAATTTAATGTCATGTCATTCTAATTCTTATCTATGCACTCATTCATCTATAGCCATCCCAGCCTATTATGAATAATAATTTCTAGTTTATGATCCATGGATTTTTCTTTTTTGCTGCAAAATGCACAGACGTAATTAAGCCAAATTGAAACAATTATAGAAATACACTATTCAATAACAGAGTTGCCAAAAAAGTTTTACTGTACCCCAAGGAGGCAAAAAAATGCCTATACAGCAGTAATATCATTCCACATGTTACATTTATTCCTGCAAACCAGCCAAGCTCAAATTAATTGCACTGACTAAACTTTTCTTCTTGGAGAAAATTAGAGATATGCTGTTGTCAACACTTGAGCACAACCTTGCCGACACTTAAACGCAGAGAAGGGTGTGACATCCTGCCCCGGCTGCCTTGCGCTAATTAATCACTCTGGTATTTAGGACCATTCAAGCAGACAAATTAATGGGGAATAATTAGTGTATCTTTGTTCCAGCTCAGCTTTGCACACCAGACACTCTCAGGGAGAGAGGGGAGTTTGCAGAGCGCGAGCCATTAGCACGTGCATAGTTTCACTTCTGTTCAGCAAGTTCTTCGGAGATTAAGAGAAAGGCCAAATTAGCAGACGTGTGACTGGGGTTAGGACACCCTTCTGGAAAGAAAGCCCTCTGTTTGGGTATCAGCTTTCAGGAGCAAGTTGTTAATGCAGATACTAAATTTAATGCAACAGACCTCAGGGAAAAAAATAATTTTGGAAACCAAAAATAAGTCTTTTACGAAGTATAATGAGCAAATTTACTTTTACTTATATCATTTATATTTATATATCAGGGATAAATTCACTCCTTAGAAATTCTATACTTTTCCTTATTATTGTTGGTTTTAATGGATTTTTATTTAAAACAGATTTTTATCAAAAAATAGTTATGGTATATTTATAATCAAATAGTGTAGACCATTTAACTTCTCTGTTGTTAGTGAGAACTCTCTGCAGATTCTCCCCTGCTGCTATAAGACTTCATTTGCTTCTTCTGATAGGAATCATAGAGTAGAAAATTCAGACAAAGTCTCCACACACAGTCACCATGATCAGCATAGTACCGATTAAAACTCTGTCCCATTTTAGACTGCTGACTGGTTACAGTGTGCTCATGGGTTGAGATAGGGAACAGTTTCTTACCAGAATACATTTAAAAAGTAAAATCTGGTTGAAGGTTACTTGACTAACAAAATTTCACGATTTGATCTCATAACTAAAAATAAAACAGAAAATCAACTGATTTATGAGTACAAATTATTTCAGATTAAACTTCAGTTTTACTGTAACATGTAGACAAAACATCCGATTTTTCCACAAATAATACTTCAAACACCAGATTTTATTCTGATGATAAAAAATAGTTCTGAGCTTTTTATTGAATAACAGGTTGCTATATAAAGAACTTATCTAAGCATACTGCAAATAATTGTGTGAATATATGTATATACATTCACATAATCACATTTATTTTGATACCATATGTGTGAATAATTCTTAATTTCTTTTTTTCTTTTGAGGTTTATGTAAGGGAAGAATTTGAATAACTAAAGAATGTTTTCTGTGTTCAATGGCTATTTTCTGTATTTCTCTACCTGTCTCCTGCTTAGTAATGAAGGCAAGAATGATCACTGTAGCAGCACAGAGAATATTCCTGCAAATTCCAAACCCACTGCAGGAAGGTTGAGACTCCTGATGGCCTTGCTCTTAGAAAGCAAGGGTACCACGTGAAAGGGCAGGCCTGAGAGGGTCAGGTGCTGATGTAATGGAGACCACACAGTGAGAAAACAGACCACATTCAGGATCAGGTTATCCATCCTTTTGTAATGAAATTCCACCACCAGAAATACAAAGATGAATTGAGTGTGGGGCATCTGTGAGTGGGTTTAGTCTTATTAATAGCACATCACATAATAATAGTGTCAAAAAGCAATTTCCCCATCTGAGATACGTCATAATTTACCACACCCATCTTCCAGGTATCATAAAAACATTACATTGTTAGGTATAACGCCCTTGAATTTGTGCTAGTAGAGTGAAAGAGGGGAAAAAAAGTCAATCACAAAACCACATATTCTTGCAATTTCTTAGAGGCGAGAAATGAATCTCTCTCCAGCCTCCTCTGAGATACTAAATTACTGCCTACGATAAGTCCAGATGCCGTTAGAAAGGCTTCCATCCTGGGAGTGGGTCCTCCTAGATCTTTGAAGGTGCCTAATCCTCATTAAAGGCAAGCCCTGGGTGGAGGAGGGGCTGAGCGGGCATCAAGGCACCTGGCGATGCCTACAAGCGCTGGCCCCACGCGCGGCTGCCGCTGAGCAGCAGAATGTAATTTAGTCGCACCAGCAGGAGCAGGGGTCAATGATTTTATATTAATGGGGATCACGACAGTTCTAAGCTGTGGCGTGCTTTGAAATAAGTGTTGTACAAGGCAGCAAAGAGAGCTTGGCTGAGGAAATGAGCTGCGTCACTGTCTCCTCATGCCTTGAAGCAAACACTGGAATGTTTTTAGTTGCTAGAGACTCAGTGCCATCATAATATTTTATAAACAACAATTACCTATTTCATTTGGAAAAACTCAAACTCTTAAAGTACGCTACAGAAAATGCTGCTAAAGATAAGAAAATTACTTTCTAATCCAAACAGAGTCCACGTGTGTGGCCAAGGAACATACTTGAAGGGGATGCTCAGAGATGAAAACTAACATATGCAAATAAGCCTGGGCATGTTATGGACAGTTGTTGTGATGCTATTGAGAGGTAGTTATCATTACAGACTTTGACATGCTATGTTTACAACTAAAACAAAAGCGATGGAGAGAGAGTTACAATTTTAAATTGTGATCGGTATTCAGTCTTTGAAGTTAAAAGCACTATTATCACAACTTATCAAAATTTTCCCTAAAAATATTATTTTAAAATTAATATTCAGGAATACTAAGTTTAGACTCCCTATTCAAATTTTAGCAGATCAATATTAATTTTTTTCAATTAGTAATTGGGTACAGGGTGGGGGGCAAGACTCATTTTTGTTAGCATTTCTGAGATTAAGGGAAAAGAGCAAATTAAGAGTTCTTATTTATTATAATGACTCCCATCCCTGCATTATAACATATAGAAAACAATAAACATATAACAGGTAAGAAGGATTGGATTTTCAAAATTCCTTTTGAAGTGAACAGGTCAGAGGTACCTGAGCCAACAGGGGTAAACATGTAAGCTGTTTCAAATATGATTGATTATGGGGAACTCTTTCATTAAGTGAATAATAGCTACCTCAGAGTTACAAAAGTACTTAGCTGTGTAAAGGCTGGCATGTTGATCCAAAAATTAAAATATGTTTTCATTAATTGCTACTTAGTAAAACAAGTAATTTGCAATATTTCTCCCATGCCCAAGAAGAGTCCTAGCTTATCTTTGGGATAAATGAACCATTATTGAAAAACAAAGTGGAATCATTGAACAGTGAATTACACACTTTGAAAAAGACTTTGTATAAAAGAAAATCTCAGCTTGACTAGTCTATTAGAGAAGCATTTTTCAGAAATATCTGAAACAATAGTGCCATGACAGATGTTCTACACAAAAGCTCACACACATTCAGACAGACAGACAGATTCTGCCGTCAGATACGTTCAAGAAACACTGCATTCTAAGTTTTTTGTATGTTCCTGAAGGACTTCAGAATACTAAAGGCTCTGAAAAGTCCTGAAATAAAGTTCCTCCTTGGTTTCCTTCAGATCTTTATCTATCTAGCTAATTTTATGTCTACATTTTTTTTCTCCCCTGAATCTATTAACACCCCCTTCCCTTAAACACATTTGGGAAATGCTGTAGTATTAGAGTTCACTGAGCTAGTGACATGCATTTTCATGAAGTGGAACGAGGAGCTATAATCTCAGGCCCAATCTACTCTATCGTATATAAGAACTGGTTAATGGAAGATTTTTGTTATAATTTAATTAAAATTTCAGACTTTGAAAAAGTGTGCTATAATATACATGTTATTTATAAATTAATACACCAAAGAATTGGAGAGACACTCCATTATTCCCAGAAATAAAAGAACTGAGGATAATAGATACATTTCAATGTTTATAAATGTTAAGAATGGGAGTAACCAAAAATTGGGTTTTGATGTGGGGACTTGACTAATTTGTCATGCTTTCAAATAATTTGGAATATGGAATGATTTGGACATTCCAAATCTAACAATACATGCAGTTTACTGGGATACTCCAAACTCTGTCAAGGCAGGAAAATGAACTCGCTGCAGTGCAAAATATAAGGAGCAACCAAAAACTCAGTAATCAAGGTACAAAATAAAACAATATTTTTAAGTTAAAATATATAAATAAATCAATGGAAAAGAAAATATCAATATCTTAAATAAAGGCAGGATTAGTGTTATAGATTTTTCCTTTTGCTTCAGGCTCTAATATAGCTCAGCATGGCAGTAGGGATAAAAATAGTACCAGAAGATAAATGGCAGGAAGATTGAGCACTTAATTGGGAGTCCAAACTAGTTCTGATCCTTTTGCTAATAAATAGTCACATAACTTTAGAAGAAATCCATCAATATTCCTTGTCTCTGTTTACTCATCTATATAGAGAACAATATTTCTCAAAGTGTTCTGAGAAGCATTCCTTCAATGAGATAGTAATGTTTGGGGAAAGCTATATCAAATTTGGTCAGATTTCTTTACTACAAGACTTCCCAGAATTTTTAAATGCTAATATGTGTCATGACTTTTTTATATGAAAATAGATATACAACAAGTAGAATATTCATTATCATATTGCAGGGAGTATGCAAAATGCTAAATCGAGTGATCCAAGTTCTCTCCTCTCTACAAAACCTTGAAATACTAAAGAGGTTTTTTTTTTTTTTTTTAGAGCTCTTATGTATAGAGGAAATAGGAATTTACTAGAAATTAAAAACTTTACAGAAAAAAATTCTAACAATGCTTATATGTCTGCAAACATTTATAGCATAACAAAATGACTCTATTCAAGTTCTCTAAAAGCAGAGGATCTACATGTTGGCTTCAGCAGCCAAAAACAAATGTGTTGATATCCTGAAACCTTTCAAAACACATGTGAAGGATGGAAAATGAATAGAGTAGAAAAATGAGCCACTGGAAGCAGATGAAAGTAGATGGAAAGGGTTATTTTATGGGAACATGTGTTTTTAAAGATGTTTCAGTACATGACTGTGAGTTTTGGAATTAATATTATAAAAGTATATCAATCATAAAAGCTATGAAGAGATAAGAAAATATAGTTGATCCTTGAACGACATGGGTTTGAACAGTGCAGTTCCACTTAAAAGTGGACATTTTCCAGTAGAAAATTCTATAGTACTACGCAATGGCACCCCACTCCAGTACTCTGCCTGGAAAATCCCATGGATGGAGGAGCCTGGTGGGCTGCAGTCCATGGGGTCGCGAAGAGTTGGACTCTACTGAGCGACTTCACTTTCACTTTTCACTTTCATGCATTGGAGAAGGAAATGGCAACCCACTCTGGCATTCTTGCCTAGAGAATCCCAGGGATCGAGGAGCCTGGTGGGCTGCCATCTATGGGGTCGCACAGGGTTGGACACGACTGAAGCGACTTAGCAGCAGCAACTTGATCATCAGTTGGTTGAATCCCCAAATGTGGAAGCTCAAATGCATAGGGAGGGCCAACTGTAAAATTACAATTGGATTTTTAATTGCGTAGAGTCAGTGCCCTTAATCCCCTGAGTTGTTCTATGTACACATACATGGACATAAACACAAATGCATAAATAAGGGTATGTTATAAATCAGTATGGAAGCTTGAAAGGGATGCTTTTAAAGTATATAAAATACACTCATATTCAGATGTGATAAAATGATGTCACCCTCAAAAATTATATCAATGGCTTCTAAAATGCTTTAGGAGAAATGACAAAAATAGATATATAGTAGATTAATAGTTTGTTATTTGTTTTGTTTTGTTTGCAGGAGCTAAATATTGTACAAAGAATCTTTTGGAAACTAGGTCCAAAACAAGATGGTGAATTATAAAGTTCATGATTATCAAAGATATGACTTTTATTTTCAGTTTAAATTTGTGAGAATTCAAACTGGTTTTTTTCTAACCATGTGTTGATGTTGTCAGTCTATAACTTCCACACCTAATGGTTTCAGCTCACTTTCCTCAACCCCATTCTCAACAATGCTTGACCCAAAAGGATGTCCAATCCATTGATTCTACTAGATTTTCATGGTCCTGCTGCGGCTACTGCTGCTGCTGCTGCTGCTGCTGAGTCACTTCAGTCATATCTGACTCTGTGCGACCCCATAGACAGCAGCCCACCAGGCTCCCCCGTCCCTGGGATTCTCCAGGCAAGAACTGGAGTGGGTTGCCATTTCCTTCTCCAGTGCATGAAAGTGAAAAGTGAAGTCCCTCAGTCGTGTCAGACTCTTCATGACCCCATGGACTGCAGCCCACTGGGCTCCTCCGTCCCTTGGATTCTCCAGACAAGAGTACTGCAGGGGGAGTGCCATGGTCCTAATATCCTTATATCCTTGCTTCCCTCCTGACACAGCTAACTTCCTTAGTCAGTTATATTTCCTCCCTCACGTGTGTGTGTGCTCAGTTGCTTCAGTCGTTTCTGACTCTTTGAGACCACATGGGCTCGCCAGGCTCCTCTGTCCATGGGATTCTCCAGGCAAGAACACTGGAGTGGGTTGCCATGCTCTCCTCCAGGAGATCTTCTTGACCCAGGGACAAAGCCATGTCTCCTGCATTACAGGCAGAATCTTGACCACTGAGCCACCAGGGAGGCCCATATTTTCTCCCTCACATATACTTCCAATTCTGTCATCACTCTTTTAATTCATTGTACTGGATGGGAAAACCACCAACCAGGTTAAATTCAACTCTTTCTATTCTGGCACATATATTATACTGAAGGAAGCTGTAGAAATAGATACACACAGACACACACAAAGACACACACACACACACACACAACCAGTGCTTTCTGAACTCAGTTTACACTTATAATCACAAATCTCAATTGTGTTCTAAGTGCTCAATGACACTGTATTTTCATTCACTCCACTCTCTCCATCACCGTAGAATGATGACTTCTTCACACCTCCACCTCCTAGTATTTCCTCCCCTATGTTCGATCACAGAAATGACTTAGTAAAAAACCATAGAAGAGAATTCTATACGTTCATCTCATTTTTTTCATAATTCTAGCAACCTGCTTTAGTGACTATATGTTTTGCCTTTTCTTTTCTTTCTGTTGATGAACTTTCCTTATTATTACATAAGGCCAATTCCTTCATTTGGCCACTGAATTGCATCACATATGGCCTAATCAATTTTGTTATTCAAACAATGCTTTCCTCTTTGTCGTATCATGCATCTTATTTTCTCTACAGCTCTTCCATCTCTGGGCCCCAGTTCCCTCTCCAACTTCTGCCCAATTTCTCTCCTTTTGTTTATGGCAAAATTCCTCCTCTGAAGACATCTACACCCTCATTGTTCTCTTCCTATTTCCATTTGAAACACTCCAAAACACTTTTTGCCAATATCCACTACATCAAAACTGGGTCACCAATGAACTCTATTTTGCCAAATCCAGTGGTCAACTCTTGCTATCCATTGTATTTCAGCTATCAGTAATATTTGAGTTTTCCCATTCATTGCTACCTCAAATCACACCACCATTATCTCCCATTCAGATTATTATACAAACTTTCAGCTGGTCTCTTTGCTCCCTCATCGTCCCTATGGTCTATGCCTCACTGCAGTTAGAGGAATTCCATGAAAATGCAGAATATATCATCACGCTTTTATGCTCAAATTTTCCTTTTACACACAGTAAAAACCCACACACTTTATAAAGCATATCCTTTGGACTTTGCTCCCCTAACACCTCTTTGAGCTTGTCACCTAAACTTTCCATCCCCTGCCAGTGCGGCATTACCCTGTAACTGCATTAGCCTCTCTATTATTCTCAAACAAACCGTCATGTTCCCAACTCACAACCTTCAAATTTGCTCTTTCCTTTTCCTCTATAATGGGGACTTTAATATTTACATGATTTGCTTTCTTCATTTCAGATCTTTATTCAACTGTCATCCTTTTCATATACATATATACAAACAACTGAATCACTTTCCTGTACACTTGAAACTAAAACAACATTGCAAATCAACTATACTTTAATAAAAAAATATATTTTTTAAAAAATATAGAAAACTCCATCCATGGATTTGAGTTTGGTCAATGTTAAGTACATTACATATATATAAACAACAATAAAAGGAAATGATGTTTGAGGAAACGTTACAATTAAAAAGAGATTAATAATATATTATTAATATGCAAAAATTCTTTCTAATAAAAAAACCTCATAACTCAAAAGAACTACTATAATATGAGAAGGAATATAAATGCTTAATAAGAACCAAGAATCAGGCATAATTTCAAACTACTTGGAGACATTTGAGTTGACGTAATTTTGCTGATAATCAGTTTTACACTCATAGTTCCACTTTTAGGGATTTATTTTGTAGAAATGTGGTGAAGCAAACCAAAGATCTGTGAATGAGAATAAAGATTGCAACCTCACCTAAAGCAATAAAACACTAGAAACAACCTAAATGTCCAAGAGTAGGGGAAAGGTTAAACAAATTTTGACACATACATTTGTTAAAATATCATAGAGTCATTTAAGATTATATTTTACATATTTAATATAATGGAAAATAATTTTAAATTAAGTTAACTTTTAAAATCAGAGTATAAAACTCAATATTTAGATTTGCAAATCAATTAAAAACAGCATATGTGCACAAAAATAAAGATTTTTAAAAATTTCTATTTAGACATTTTTCTGTATTAGAAATGTTCTATAGACAGCCATACTTTGATATATAATATTTAATATCAGAAAAATTTTCATTACAAAGTTCTTAGTGGCAAATCAGAAATAGATCAGCTTTTATAATTCAATAATTGTCCAATAAGAATTGAGTAAATGATTCAGTTCAGTCCAGTCGCTCAATCGTGTCTGACTCTTTGCAACCACATGAATCGCAGCACGCCAGGCCTCCCTGTTTATCACCACCTCCCGGAGTTCACTCAGATTCATATCCATCGAGTCCGTGATGCCATCCAGCCATCTCATCTTTGGTCATCCCCTTCTCCTCCTGCCCCCAATCCCTCCCCTCCCAGCATCAGAGTCTTTTCCAACGAGTCAACTCTTCTCATGAGGTGGCCAAAGTACTGGAGTTTCAGCTTTAGCATCATTCCTTCCAAAGAAATCCCAGGGTTGACCTCCTTCAGAATGGACTGGCTGAATCTCCTTGCAGTCCAAGGGACTCTCAGGAGTCTTCTCTAACACCACAGTTCAAAAGCATCAATTCTTCGGCCCTCAGCTCTCTTCACAGTCCAACTCCCACATCCATACCTGACCACAGGAAAAACCATAGCCTTGACTAGATGGACCTTAGTTGGCAAAGTAATGTCTCTGCTTTTGAATATACTATCTAGGTTGGTCATAACTTTCCTTCCAAGGAGTAAGCATCTTTTAATTTAATGGCTGCAGTCACCATCTGCAGTGATTTTGGAGCCCTCCCCCAAAAGTGACAGTTTCCACTGTTTCCCCATCTACTTCCCATGAAGTGATGGGACCAGATGCCATGATCTTCGTTTTCTGAACGTTGAGCTTTAAGCCAACTTTTTCACTCTCCTCTTTCACTTTCATCAAGAGGCTTTTTAGCTCCTCTTCACTTTCTGCCATAAGGGTGGTGTCATCTGCATATCTGAGGTTATTGATGTTTCTCCCAGCAGTCTTGATTCCAGCTTGTGTTTCTTCCAGTCCAGCCTTCCTCATGATGTACTCTGCATAGAAGTTAAATAAGCAGGGTGACAATATACAGCCTTGACGTACTCCTTTTCCTGTTTGGAACCAGTCTGTTGTTCCATGTCCAGTTCCAACTGTTGCTTCCTGACCTGCATACAGATTTCTCAAGAGACAGGTTAGGTGGTCTGGTATTCCCATCTCTTTCAGAATTTTCCAGTTTATTGTGATCCACACAGTCAAAGGCTTTAGCCCTCAGTATTAATTCATTTACATTTCATTGTGTTTTGTCTTTCTCAACCTTTTATTTTCTTATACATTATTTCTATATCTTAATTTCTTAGATTGATTTCTTCACAATCTTTCTAAATGCTTTATATACTATTGCTCACTGCTTTGTCATCATTTTTTAAAAGATTTAACCAATAACAATAATATACTGAGGATTTTTACATATTTGATACTATCAAAGATTAAAATTGCAGTCAATTTTATTTTTCAAAGGGAAGAAAACCAGAGGCCAAGGGCCAAGTATAACAAGAGAATACTTAGGTGTTTGGGAAGTTCTTACTCTCTAAGGAAGATTGCATGAAAAATTGAAGTAAAACATTCTGAACTTTTTAATTCCTAATCTTTATAAATTTAAGTGATGAAAGAAATGTTAACAAAGATTGATACTATAGGTTGACTGTGCCATCCCCCACTCCCAAAATTCATATGTTGAAACCCAAATAAGATGATAATCAGCAGCAGGGCTTGGGAAGTGATTAAATCATGAGGGAGGAGCTTTCAGGACTGGGTCTAGTGCTCTTATGAAAGAGACCACAGAGACATTCTTGCTGCCCTGCCAAGGGAGGACACAGTGAGAAGATGACTGTTTATGAATTCTTACTGGAAAACAATACTGCCAGCACCTTACTCTTGAACTTGCCAGACAACAGAACTATGAGCAATAAATTCCCTTTGTTTGTAAGCTACCTGGTCTCTGGTAATCTGTGTTAGCAACCAAACAGAATAGGACAAGTGAAGTTTAATTTTTGATAAGATCTATTAGAAGTATTTTGCTTCAGTCTTGACTTTGATGAGAAGTTAAAGTACTAGATTCAAAATGGATGATACAAATGCATGTATTTTTAGTCTTTTCTGCTTTTTGTTCAAGAAGGGCTTTTAAACACGATGGATTAAACATATTCATAAAAAGCAGGTCCCCTATCTTGCCAGAATGCAAAGCAGTTTTGACAAATAATCTTAAATGATACTTAGAAATTTTCTGAAGAATGTTTGACAAAACCATAGATAAATTGTGATCATTAGAGTTTACTGCAGATAAAATAATTTATCAAGTATTTTCTTCCCCACTTACCAAAAAATTGATTTCAGTGCAGATGTGATTCTTGTCATTACCCAACTTGCAAATTCTTAATTATGCAGGAAAGTTGAGCCTAAAAAGTAAAACAAAGAAACATGTATGAACTAAATGTCAAATGCAAAAGTAAAGCCTGTTTTATGGAAAACAATTGATATTTCTCATTTTTCAAAAAAAAGTAGAAAACTTAAAATTGTTCCAATAAAATTTGCTTAAGACTGTACAAAAATCTACAATCATTGCCTTTACTTTTTCTTTGAGCTTTTCAGGTCTAAATCTGACAGATGTGGATTAAATGGGTCTATTGCATTTACAAAAAACATCATTTTCTAATTGCTAGAATATACCCACTAATATTCATAACATTGCCTTTTTATTGCAGTACATCATGGTATTTTTAACTACTATTTCCATCTTGATACACTTTTTAACACTTTTTCCATTTATACCGGTATTACTCAGGCAATATAATATGCTCTAGTAGGTTTAAACTCAATAATTGGCAAAAATTCCCAGTTGTCTTTATAAATGCTCTAGAGTATTAGAAGGATGCCGACTACATAAGCTATAAAACATTATTAGGAGTATCTAGTGAAATATCTACTTTTAGATGATATTTATAAAATTATTTACTGTCACAGCAACTCCTGATGGCATTTATACAGAGGATTGCTACTTTAAAAGAAACTGAATAATATAATATAAAGCAGGAATATTTTAATTTTCTGCAATAAGCATAAGTAGGAAAATGACTTACAGCTATTTTCCAAGAAATGTTATAAAGTATGCTTAATGTTCAAGGGTAATAATACTCTCAAATAAAAATCTCGAAAAATCTGTAAAAAACTGGCTCCTCTATTCAAAAGGGAAACATGATGGAGTGCACGTGAATATGTGTATAGGTGAGCCTGAGTGTGAAAGACTGAGAAACAGAGAAATTGGAAGAAAATCAAATAAAAAAATAAAACATTGTGTCTATTTCATGTTTTAAGAAAATTAAAGCCAAAGAATACTAAAACAAAAGAAGAAAAAAGTTGTTTCATTGTCTAATTCATCTATACACTTTATACCTCTTGATAGAAGTCAGAACTTATCATAGAATCTTCAAACACTGGCCTAATATAATTTTTCATCCTATCTTGAAATTCCAGGATTCCCCAAGGTATCTTCAGGCTTTAGTTCTTCTAAGGTCTAAAAGCAAAGGCAATTTCTCCCTCATGTTGGTAAAAAGGAAAAGATTTAGGATGAATTGAAAAGGAAATGAATGTAAAAGAGAAGAGCAAAAAATGTCACAGGTACAGTTTGCCAGTGATGTCAGGCCTGTTTTCCTTCCACTGGGTCAGTGACCTCATTGCTCACTACTGTCAGGTAAAATGGTCTAAGTAACACCTGTTTTCCCCCAACTCTTGCCCCTTATTTGGCCTGCAGTTCTGGCACCCTCATGAAGTGCATAGCAACGGAGTCAAGGAAATGGGCAGTTGCCAAGGGACTTGTGCCATGCTTTTTTGACTAACCACTTATATATCAACTCTCACTTCATTTATAATGTAGAGAAATGCATTTTTAAAATTGAAGAGCAGTATTGATTAGCTTAAAAAGTGTTAAATTGGGTTTCAAGATATCAGAGCTATATTTATTGTCACACATCAGCAGTACGACCTTGTAAAATATTTGAGATTTTTTGCAAAAGCATTCAGATTTCAGTAATTCAGTTTTAATATTTAACCCAGAAGGCGATAGCAAGCCAGTTTTTTCTTACAGGTTTTACAAATCTGCATTAAAATTTTAAATTTTCAATAAAATAGAAGATAACTCTATTCGAAGTAGTGAAAGAATATATGTTCCCTCTTTTACTGAAACACATAGAAAATATTGAGATGCTGCCATTTAGGCATTTGAATTGCTCCAATCATTTTATTTACTTTTTTCAGACTTTGCAAAAGTCAGCCAAGCAGACTATGTATGTGTCATATGGATTTAGTTCTTGTAATGCCAAAATATCAAGAAAACATACCAGTTTAGTTATTTTGGTCATATGGATATGGATTTAAGTCCTCAGCATGACATACACAAGGTGCATGACATAGTTATCTAGTTAGTATTAAAAAGGAGACTTCTTTCTTAGGAAAGTGGTTTTAGGAAATAAACCATTATATTTTTATGTTAAGTAACAGCCCCAAGTTATGAAAAAAGAGAAGTGGAATTTAAGAAACTAGAAAAGACAGAAAAGAAACTAAGAGCTTTCCAAGGATTAACATCCTAACAGCTATATGGCAAGAGCATCTTTTTTCCAGCTCCATTCATTGTACAAGCTAGAGCTCCTCTCACTAACAGCTGAAATCGGGATCAGAAAAAGAAGGAGCTGGGGCCAGCATCCATCAGGGCTCTAAGGAGCTGCATCATCCGCCAGCGCTCTTGCTTTTATGGCCAGCTTGATTAGCAAGACCTGAAATGAGTTCTGTAAGACTCAGGACCCACCCATTTTGGTAGTGAGAAAGTTGGACTTTGAGAAATGGATGTAAAAAGAAATCAACACTAAAAGAGAATGTTGGCTTCATTCCTCAGGCTACATTGGCAAAATAAGCCAGGACAGATTAATATAGAGTAGAACATCAAGTAAAAAGTGTAAACTCTGTTTCCATCACAACAAGCAAGTAGATATGTTTTCTTAGTGTCTGCTGCTCAGTAAGTGCCAGAGTGGAAACAAATTTAAATAATGACCAAACTGGATGAACAAGGATATGAATGGCAAAACACAGGAACAGAAGCTATAAACAAGACAAAAAGTCTTGAGGGTAAAAAGTGGACTTAATGTGGTGGGCTTCCCAGGTGGCTCAGTGGTAAAGAATCTGCCTGCCCTTGCAGAAGACATGAGTTCAATCCCTGGGTTGGGAAGATCCCTGTGAAAAGGAAATGGCAACCCACTCGGATATTTCTGCCTGAAAAATCCCATGGACAGAGGAGCCTGGTGGTTTACAGTCCACAAGTTTGTAAAGAGTGGGATGTTACTGAGCCACTGAGCACAAATAATGTGGTGGGATCAGAAATTATCTAAAACCAAAATGTTGTTAGAACTACCATGAGCTTATTTTTAAAAAGAATGGAACAAAAGGGCCACAATTTTACCTATAATTGAACTTACTAGAACACCACTAAGAGAAAATAAACTTGAACCAGGATACTTTAAAATGTTTATTTTAAAATGCACTTTATTTAATTTTTGAAGACCCATGTGTAGTAGTATCATTGCTGTTTTTTTCTCCCAAGGAGAAAAAAAGCTTCTGTCAAATGAGTCAGTATTTCTAACTTTTTTTTTTCTTTTCTTTTTTGCCATAGACATTCTAGTTCTGGGAATTTATCTTAAAAGTTTCTCACAAAATATAAAAATTGTGACACAAGGATGTTGCTCACAACATTGTTCATGATTCACTGATTCATTCAATAAAATTTTTGGAGAACTTTCAATGGGCTAGGTAATGTGCCTGCTATTTAGAAAACTCCTAAATGCCATTAAAAGAGTAATCATTAATTATGGTACAGGCATATGATGAGCTATTATGCAGTTATTGAAATGACGTTTATGGAATGTTTAATGACTTGAGAAAATGTTAATGATATAATATTGAGTAAAGATGCACTTATAGTACTTATTATATTATATGAGACATGTAAAATTACATTAAAAATGAAAGAATAGTACAAAATATGAACAATAATTACCCTGGATGGTAGAATGCTGAATACTCTTCTTTATATAAAGAACACATATTAATTTAATAACCATTAAGAAATACTCAGATTTTATGAATTAGAAATATCAAAATGTGACTCAACTGGCCATTTGATCAGAATCAGAATTTTAAATCTGTAATATAGGGACTTGATTGAGTCTAACAGAATGTAGGATATTCAGACAGATTTTACAGACATGCTTCCCTGGAAAGCACAGTGCTTGATTTTGTGGACTACCTATATACTTGTTTCACATTTTTACAATGCAGTGGTAAAGAATCTGCCTGCCAATGCAGGAGATGCAAAACCTAAGGGTTCGACCCCTGGGTCAGGAAGATTGCCTAGAGGAATAAATGGCAATGTACTCCAGTATTCTCGCCTGGAAAATCCTATGGACAGAGGAACCTAGTGGCTACAAAGTCCAGGGGGTCACAAGGAGTCAGATGTGACTCACTGACTGAGCACACAAGCATTCCTAATAGCAAGCGGATATGCAGCCCACTCCAGTACTCTTGCCTGGAAAACCCCATGGATGGAGGAGCCTGGTAGGCTGCAGTCCATGGGGTTGTAAAGAGCTGGACATGGCTGAGCGACTTCACTTTCACTTTTCACTTTCATGCATTGGAGAAGGATATGGCAACCCACTCCAGTGTTCTTGCCTGGAGAATCCCAGGGACGGGGGAGCCTGGTGGGCTGCCATCTATGGGGTTGCACACAGTCGGACACGACTGAAGTACTTAGCAGCAGCAGCAGCAGCATGTTTAACACATTTGCTAATAATCAAAAGCAAGTGTGATATCATATTTATGGATGTATTAAGTGCATGTTTTGATGCATTATAACAAATATTTACACTGATACAATTATTTATAAAAACACAGATTATTTCCATGATCCTCAAAAGTTTCCATGCATTGTGTACTTTATAAGCAATCTTTAGCCCCCTCCCTGGCACCAAGCTTGCCTTCTAGAATTTCATATAAATCGAATCATACAGTATATACTCCTTTGTTTATAGTTATTTTACTTAGCTTAAAGTCTGAGTTCTTTCCAGGCTGTTGCATGTATCAATATAGGATACCATTATATACACATTAAAATGGCTAAAAATAAAAAGATTTATGATACTGAGTGATGGTGAGAAAATGAAGGGACTCAAATTTTCATGTATTGCCAGTGGGAATATAAGATGGTTTAGTCACTTTAGAAGAAAATTTGAAATTTATTTTTAATTTAAACAAACACTTATCATATGACTCAGCAAATCAATTCTTTGGTATTTATCCAAAAGAAATGAATGTATATGTCTAAAAAGAGACATGTACACAAATGATCATGGAATCTGAACTAGAAGTATATCATTTATAATAGCCACACTTGCAAACAATCCAAACATCTATTAACAGATGAAAGAATAAACAAATTATGGTACTGCATTCAGTAATAAGGTTTTTTTAAGCTTAATTTTTTAAAAGCTAGTTTAATACAAAGTATTATGCCAAGAAAATAGGATGATCTTGTAGCTCAAAAAAAAATAGACATACTACTACTCGGTAAGAAATTTTAATTTTTTTTTTTTTCTGAAATAAGTGGTGTTGGGAAAATTGGGCAGCCAAAGCTTTTGACTATGTGGATCACAATAAACTGTGGAAAATTCTGAGAGAGATGGGAATACCAGACCACCTAACCTGCCTCTTGAGAAATCTGTATGCAGGTCAGGAAGCAACAGTTGGAACTGGACATGGAACAACAGACTGGTTCCAAACAGGAAAAGGAGTACGTCAAGGCTGTATATTGTCACCCTGCTTATTTAACTTCTATGCAGAGTACATCATGAGAAATGCTGGACTGGAAGAAACACAAGCTGGAATCAAGATTACAGGGAGAAATATCAATAACCTCAGATATGCATATTTCACCACCCTTATTGCAGAAAGCGAAGAGGAATTAAAAAGCTTCTTGATGAAAGTGAAAGAGGAGAGTGGAAAAGTTGACTTAAAGCTCAACATTCAGAAAACGAAGATCATGGCATCTGGTCCCATCACTTCATGGGAAGTAGATGGGGAAACAGTGGAAACAGTGTCAGACTTTATTTTGGGGGCTCCAAAATCACTGCAGATGGTGACTGCAGCCATTAAATTAAAAGATGCTTACTCCTTGGAAGAAAAGTTATGACCAACCTAGACAGCATTTTGAAAAGCAGAGATATTACTTTGCCAACTAAGTCCATCTAGTCAAGGCTATGGTTTTTCCTGTGGTCATGTATGGACTTGAGAGTTGGACTGTATAGAAGGCTGGGCACCGAAGAATTGATGCTTTTGAGCTGTGGTGTTGTAGAAGACTCTTGAGAGTCCCTTGGACTGCAAGGAGATCCAACCAGTCCATTCTGTAGGAGATCAGCCCTGGGATTTCTTTGGAAGGAATGATGCTAAAGCTGAAACTCCAGTACTTTGGCCACCTCATGAGAAGAGTTGACTCGTTGGAAAAGACTCTGATGCTGGGAGGGATTGGGGGCAGGAGGAGAAGGAGACGACAGAGGATGAGATGGCCGGATGGCATCACAGACTCGATGGATGTGAGTCTGAGTGAACTCCGGGAGATGGTGATGAACAGGGAGGCCTGGCGTGCTGCAATTCATGGGGTCACAAAGAGTCAGACATGACTGAGTGACTGAACTGAACCGAACATAAAAGGAGTAAACTGGACAATTGCTCTCTCACGCTATGTGCAAAAATAATTTCAAAGTGGATTAAAGACTTAAATTTTGGACCTGAAACCATAAAACTTTCAGAAGAAAACATGTGCAGTAAGCTCTTTGACACAGTAAGGTCTTAGTAATATTTGGATTTGTTTCCTCAGGCAAGGGAAACAAAAGCAAAAATAAGTAAATGGGAATACATCAAATTAAAAACCTTTTGTACAGTGAAGGAAACTAAACAAAATCAAAGGGCCACCTACTGAATAGGAGAAGATATTTGCAAAAAATATTTTATATGAAATTAATTATCAAGGAACTCATACAACTCAATACCAAAAAGAAAATAAAAACACAACCCGATTAAAAACTGAGGATCCAAATAGACATTTTCCCAAAGAAGACATATAAATGCCTTGTAGACACATGAAAAGATGCTCAACATCAGCAAACATCAGGGAAATGTAAATCAGAACCACCATGAGAACCTCAGCCCTGTCAGAAGGGCTGTTGACCAAAAAAAAATAAAACCAACCAAACAAAAAACAAACAACAAGTGTTGGTGAGGATGTAGAGAAAAGGGAGCCCTTGTGCACCGTTGGTGGGAATACAAACTGGTACAGCTACTATGAAAAATAATATGGTGATTTCTCAAAAATTAAAAATAGAACTACCATATGACTCAGGATATACATCAGAAGACAATGAAAGCACTAATCACACACACACACACACACACACACACACACCTATATTCATTGCAGGGCTTCCCTGTTGGCTTGGTGGTAAAGAGCTTGCCTGCCAGTGCAGGAGACCCACGTTTGATCACTGAGTCAAGAAGAGCCCCTGGAGAAAAATAGATGTATGAGTAAAAGAGATGTGGTATGTCTGTGTATATATGATGGACCACTACTCAGTCATAAAGAGAATGAAATCTTGCCATTTACAACAACATGGATGGATCTAGAGGGTATTATGCTAAGTGAAATAAGTCAGAGAAAAACAAATACTGCATGATTTTACTTATATGTGGGTTGAATCTAAAAAACAGTGAACAAGTTAAACAGAAACAGTTGTAGACTCAGAGAACAAACAGATGATTATCAGAGGAGAGGAGAGGAGAGGAGGAAAGAAATAGGTGAGGAAGATTAAGTACAAATTTCTAGTTCCTAAGTAAGTAAATTGGGGGTATGAAATATACATTGTGGGGGTTATGGTAAATAATTATACAATATCTTTGTGTGGCTGCATATTGTAACTAGACTTACCATGGTAATCTTTGTCAAATATAATCACTGTGTTGTGTGACAGGTACTGAATGTGTACAGGTCAATTACAGTTTAAAACCAACCAACCAAACAAACAAAAATTCATAGAAGAAGAAATCAGATTGTTGTTACCAGAGGCAGGGGGGCACAGATAGAGGGAATTAGATGAAGGCAGTTAAAAGGTACACACTTCCATTTACAAGTAAAATAAATAGTAGGGATGTAATATACTACATGATAAACATAATTAACGTGTTATCTGTTCTATATGAAAGCTGCTAAGAATGAATTTCATGAATTCACATCTGAAGGACAAATTTTTTTTTTCTATTTCTTTACTTTTGAGACCTATATGAGATTATAGATGTTCACTAAACTTATGTGCTGCAGTCCATGGGGTCGCAAAGAGTTAGATGAGACTTAGCAACCCAACAATAGCAAACTTACTGTGATAATCATTTCATGATGTCTGTAAGTGAAATCATCAGGCTGTACACTTAAAACTACACAATGCTGTATGTCAACTATATTCAGTAAAACTGAAAGAAAAAAATCTCTAAGCTCTAATCAAGTTTTAATTAATAATTACAGTTATTGATTCTAAAGCACATTTGTCTCTTATTTATTTTTAAGATGAATAAAATGTTTATAACATTTGTTATCTACATAAGAGAGTAGATATATTAAAGCAGTCAAGAACCTGAAGTGAATAATTATTACATAAGAATTTATACATTTTATATTGTCTTAAATCCCTGCTGTGTAGTTTTCTACCAACCTTTGATGAGAATCTTGTTTTCCTCAAATGAGAAACTCCAATAGTCAGAAATGAAATTGTTTCATTTTTCTTTCATTTTAAAAATCAAGTACTGAACACAGAATTAGACAACAGTCCCTGCTCAGTGGGTTTCACAATCTTCAATGCTAACCCGATCTTCTTGCTGCTCAAACTCTATACGAGAGCACACACTCAATAGGAACTTGTTTACTATTGCTAAGATATACTCTTGTGCCCTGATATACTAGTGAAAGAAAGTTCACAGTCCTTTGAAAAACCAGGGCCTTGGGCATGCTGGAAGGCCAGGCACAATAGCATAGGCTTATATCAAATAAAGGAGAGTTCTGAGTCAAGAATGGAATTCTAATAATGATTTGTTTTTTTCTAGCTTATTATTTAAGAAAACTTGCCAGCAATATTTAGAGAGGAACTTTACTTCTGAATGTGTGCAAGCTTGTATGTCTGAAGCACAGTGTCTGAAATATAGGATATTTGTTGGATGGTGAAGCAAATTACAAACATGTGTTTGAAATAAAACATTCCATGTCAACAATACCCCATAATTTATACTCTAAAATTACAAAATGATTAAATTCTAAAATAACCTCCCAAAATTATCACTGTGATTCATCAACTTTCATGACTTTTCACAACACTGTCCACGTGGTCTCACAAATCCCTGCCCACCTGAAAGTTTCTTATACCATCTTCATGAGGTTTTTTTCTTTTTTTTCCTATCAGAAAATTCATTCTTGGTTTGTGCATGGGAAACAGTAACATATACAGAAAGAAAATGTACTTGCTCAGACTCTGGGGGGCGGGGAGAATGAGAAATTTTACATTTTAACAACCTACTATATCTCAAATACTAAGCTAAACAAGTTAATTCATTCACTCAGCAAATATTGTTGAAAAGCCTACTATGCATAGTTCTAGTGCTGGTGACATAAACAAGTGAAAGATTCAGAAATGCCCCCGGGGCTCATGGATCTTTCATTTCAGTGGAGGGCACATGAGGTTGGGGGAAAGGAAGTGAAACAATGGACAAGTAAGTTAGTATATAGTGTTATGCCTAGTTACAACCCGGTTTCATTCATTTGCAACATAACCTTGCTACTTACTCTTTTTTAAATGAGGAAATTGCAAATCAGAGGTATTATCTAACTTGTCTTCAAGTCACGCCTCTAGTATAGCAGGTAATTTAACCCAGGACCTTCCAACTGGAAATCTTTGCTGTTTCCACTTGTTTATATTAGGGAAAAGAATCCAAAGACAACCACTAAATTCAAAAATTATAAATAACAAGGAAGAAAATAGAGGAAAACCAGAAAGAACGTTAGAAGCAAACACTTGTCTGTGTGAAATCCATGAAACTGTGTCTTGTGAGCTTCCCACTACAGGAAGTACAGACCAAGAGCCCCAAAGCTGCACCGTGAAACCCGTGTGGCATTTGCACTGAGGCCGCACTTGCCACCCGCTACTCCAGTCACAGAGCTTGGCAAGGGCACTCATTGATGCCTATTCCTGGGACACACTGGACTGCTCTGCTAGCTGACTTTGACCTGCAGTCTCCCTACAGCCTTTACTGAAACTTCCTTAGACAACATCAACTGCCAAGGACACTCTCTTTCTCGTTCTCACTCATATTGTAACTTGAAAGTGCTGAGCACTTCCCTTGCTACCATTTCATCCCACAGAGGTATTTTCTCTAATAAAATACTTGCGTGTTTAATTCCATATTGGTGTCTACTTATTGGTAGTGTGAGACAAGAAAAGTGGGATCAAAATTGATCTGAGCAAATGAGCAGGAAGATGAAGATTTGGGACTAGTTCACCTACCACCTGGCAGCTGAAGAGGAGACCATCTTGGATAGCATGTGAGGCATGGATAGTCCTTGGCTCAGTGTAGCAGCTCAGCTGATAAAGGTTTCACTGATGAGCACCTGGGGAAATGTCCAAGTGGATCAGAATGCTATGACAGGTGTAATAATGCAGACGTTTGAATAACAGGGGGACAAGAAACAATACCTAGAAACATAGCAGAGTAGAACACTCTTCCGATGGATGATGAGAGACTGGGGGTTGTTAACAAGGAGTTTATGGCTAAGTGTATAAACCTGGAGAGGCTCAGTTCTAGCTTAAAAGTGGCCTTTATCACCTGTAGTGGAAGGGTAAATACAATTAAGTGTGAGTTAATGGCCAGAAGCACAGAGCTCCAGACATATCTGAATGCTCAGCCGCGGCAGGTTTGTTGTGCAACGATGAGGACTCTGGTGAAAAAAAAACCTAAGCTTATGAAAAATAGAACAGGGATATCTGAATGGGTGACCTTGAGGACTATTCGAACTTCAAGTCACCCCTGGACTCTCTGGGCTTGCAAAGATAGACAATATTTCCTTAGTGAGCGCTAGTATTCCACTGGAGGAGAAGATGATATAGAAGCTTCTCTCTTCCAAGGTAAAAGCCTCTCCTCACTCCCCAGGAGTGGCTACATCTCCTTTTCTGGCTGCCAGGCCAATAACTAGACTCAAACTTCAGCATTACTTGGAGTTATGCTGGGAGTGTGTTGGGCCTGGTAAAAGGAGAAACAAAACTCCACACTTAACAAACTGCAAAATCAAGCTGATATATTCTGGTAAGGGTAAAGGGAGGACCCCTTGGATTGGATTTTGAGGGATTTTGATAAAGCAGACCAAATATAGCTAGATAAGCAAGAATTCATTGCTTTAGATGTACTTTCAAAAGACACAACTGCTGAGGTAGCTTTCAGAGGTCTGTGAAAAAATGGCCAATTCTCAGCAAAATGTTCTTCCCCGGTGGCTCAGTAGTAAAGAATCTGCCTGAATGCAGGAGTAGCAAGTTCAATCCCTGACTCAGGGAGGGCATGGCAACTCACTCCAATATTCTTGTCTGCAGAATCCCTTGGACAGAGGAGCCCAGAAGCTACCGTCCATAGGATCACAGTCAGACAGGACTGAAGCGACTGAGCATGCACACACTCTTGATAAAATAAAAGGGCCAATATTGCCCTGGCAGATAGTAAAGGAAGGAAATAATGAGGCTGAGGGAAGTGAGAATGCTGAATGAATATGTTATGAAAGCACAGAAGAATCAAGAGGACATATGCTTCACCAAGGCCATCAGGAACACGCTGGTAATATGGGCTCTGGAATAAGTAAGTGGTGGTTCTTCTGAGGCCGTGGATAGAGGAGGGGTGGTTACAGAGGTGTGGTCTTTAACAACCATACTAGTAATGCCCTCCCTCTAAATAACAGAAGCCAGATGATGGCACTTTATTGCCAAAGTTAGGCTGCTTCAAGGAGAAGGCAATGGCAACCCACTCCAGTACTCTTGCCCGGAGAATCCCAGGGACGGGGGGAGCCTGGTGGGCTGCCGTCTATGGGGTCACAAAGAGTCAGACACGACTGAGCAACTTCCCTTTTCACTTTCATGCATTGGAGAAGGCAATGGCAACCCACTCCAGTACTCTTGCCCGGAGAATCCCAGGGACGGGGGAGCCTGGTGCGCTGCAGTCCCTGGGGTCACAAAGAGTCAGACACGACTGAGCAACTTCCCTTTTCACTTTCATGTATTGGAGAAGGCAATGGCAACCCACTCCAGTGTGCTTGCCTGGAGAATCCCAGGGACAGGGGAGCCTGGTGGGCTGCTGTCTATGGGGTCGCACAGTCAGACACGACTGAAGTGACTCAGCAGCAACAGCAGCAGGCTGCTTCAGTTGCCATAATGACAGGTGAAACTGGAGAGGCAGTCAAGGGATTTAACCTGCTGAGTTGTGCTCTTCCAGGCAGAAGGGAGGGGCAGCCAATAATGTTGATGTTTGACGTCTGAACTTAAGAAACAAAAAAATGAACAAAAACAATGAAAGAGCAATAAAAGATGCTGTAGAGGCCCAGGCTGTGAGGCAATCAGCTCCACCTTCTGGGTCATAGGATACTTTATAGTGTTGGAGGATCCAACAGATGCAATAGTGCAATAGTGTTGGCAAAGGTGCAATATGGAACTTATGGCAAGCTCTAGCCACTGCTTCCTCCCAGTGTCCAACTTGCCAACAACAGAGACCAACACTGATCCTCTGATACAGTACTATTTCCTAAAGAATTCAATTGGTTAGTTGACTACACTGCCCCATTTGCACCCTGGTTTGACTTACAGGATTAGATAGTTATTCTGAGCATGAGTTTATCTTTTCTGCCTATAGAACTTTAGCCAGTACTTCTATCCAGAGTCTAATAGAATGCCTGAATCAAAGACATGGAGTCACACATAACCTAGCACCTGATTTAGGGACCTATTTCACAGCAAAGGAAGTATAAGAGTGGGTCAGTGCCCACGGGGTCCACTAATCATAATATATACTGCACCATTCAGAGGCATCCAGCCTCACAGAATACTAGCTTTGTAAATGTTCAACTGAAGTGTCAGTGCTGAAAAATTCTCTGAAAGAATGGAATATGTTTATCAATCCAGACCTCTATGTGGTGCTTTGTCCCCAGTAGGAAAGACACGAGTCCAAATATCAAGGACTGTCCATTAATGACTCACTGAAGGATTTTGTGCTTCTTGTCCTTACGCTCTTGAGCTCTGCCAGTGTATATACCAAGGTTCCTATCAAGCTGTAAGTTATGGTAACTATCTGGAAGTTTAAGTCTCCTTGTGTCCAGGGACCAATGGGAGAAAACAGGAATCACTATATTGGCAGGGTAACTGATTCTGATCAGCACTTGGGGAGACAGGAATGAATGTAGACCATTTGGATCCAGTAATCCCTTGCCTTACTGTCCCTATGAACAGTCATATAAAGCAACCTGGACAGTAAAATATATGATTATAAGGGTTGAAATATTTCAGGGAAGAAGGTTTCATTCATACGACCGGGCAAGCTACCCTGACCTGCTGAGGGAATCAGTGAGAATGAAGGAAATTTAGAAGGAAGAGTGGAGGAGGGGGCTGAGGGCTGGTTATATAGCCCAAGGATCAGCTATGGTGATAGGAGGTTTAGTCCGTTATACTGTCCTCCTTCTTTTTAAGTTTCGCTTATGGAAACATGGAGGAGCTGCTACTAGCTCTGTGAGGAGAAGCAGATCAGAATGGTTCAAGGGGCTCACTGCAGTGCCAGGAGAAAGAGCTTTGCGGATGCCCCACTATGGAGAGTGTCACTGAGCAAGGAGCCCAGGTGTTGTGCTCCGAAAGCCGTAACCTCATTTATGTTGGAAGTCATGTGTTCCATGGGCTCCTCCCAGCTAATGACTGAAAGTGGAAGGAATACTAAAGCAGGCCCACACTTGGAAGACAAAGTGACACCTCTGATGGGCAGCTTTGGTTTGAGAGCACCTCTGACAGCCTTGTCAAACTCCCTCAGACTGCAGGACTCTCTAGAACACTAGCCACCAACCTCCCCTCGTTCTTCCCTTCACTTAGAATCAGATTTGCATATGGTTTCATTTCATCTGAGCTTTATCCTGTTTTACGTCACACAGGTATTTCTTCTAATAAAATCCTTGAACATCTATTTTGTCATCTGCTTTTTGAGGACCCTTGTGACGTCCTATATGTTATTAAGCTTGTGTTTTATGGATAAGCCTTGGGTCCTTGCTTAACGTCCTAAGGAAAATGAAATGACACATGACAAATAAGTGAGAATAGGACAGTGTGTGGCTTCCCAGTGGCTCAGTGGTAAAGAATCTGCCTGCCAGTGTAGGGAGACACAGGTTCCATTCCCTGGAGAAGGAAATGGCAGCCCACTCCAGTATTCTTGCATTTGAAGTCCCATGGACAGAGGAGCCTGACAGGCTACAGTCCATGGGGTTGCAAGAGTCAGACATGACTTAGTGATGAAACAGCAACAAGAACTAGGATGGTGTGACCATACAACACATTCTTTAAAGAACTACATAGGCTTGTATGACACTGCAATTGTTCAGAGCGTGCCTGAATGTCATCTCTAGAGGGACAGAGAGTTTAAGTACTCTTGTCTCTCTCTCTAAAAAAAAAAAAATTAATATGCAACCTAAGAAGACAGGCTGGAGAATACTCAGACTACTTGGCACTACAACCAAAAGGTTAAAAAAAATTTTTTTCCAATTATTTCCTATATTTCTTCAAAAGATTAAGGAGGGTTGGGTTCTCATTCCACTTCAGCACTTGGTAAAATATCCCACTCCACCAGTTCCTGGCCATTTTGTCCCAGTATCCCTTCCCACAACCCTCTTCCAATTGCCTCACATATTCCTTCCATAGGCTTCCTCGTACCTACTTTCTACCAGATTCCTCACATTCTTCTTTGCCCTCTTTACCCATTTTCATTACTTTTATTACAAGACATTCTTGACCCAGATGGAAAATGTTTCCAAAATAATTCATTTTACTCCCATCAAAGATATCACTAACCGTATTAGAAAGGACTTCTGAGTGGTTAAAAATGGCAATGAGTTGTTTGAGAGTTCATCCTGGAAGTCTTCAAGTGAAGGTAATCTCTGGAGTTCCTGAGAGCTTTCATTTTGAATGATTATATGTCTTCCCTACACAAAGCCCTTAGGAGATTTTCCTTTTAAAAAGAGGGGAAATGATTAGTCATAGGTGCTTCTGTAACAGTGTAGAGAACTGACAGTTTTTGAAGGCTCTTTAATCAGGTTATCATTTTATTTACATTTCCTTATTTTCTTCTTCTGCAAAGAGCTAAAGATAAACTTTAGCTCTTTAGTCTGTCAAGAATGTCATAAGCTATGAATCATTGGTGTCAGAAATAATGCTATTTTTTCTCTTATAAACTTGCTCTCTTTTGGTTTGTTCTTGTGTTTCCTGAAATGAGAGGTTTCCAGGATTCTGAATTCAAAAGTTTAGCATAACTGTTTTGAATTAAATCACTAGTATCAAAGGTTTCCAATGTTAATATCTTTCTGTCAATCAAGCAAGTTAAAGTTTTGGGGAATCATCCATTTTAGTTCTTTATCAATATGAGCAGAAAACATGAAAAAAGGATATATTACTTTTTTTTTTTCAAGCATAACTTTTTATTCATAGTTTCCTTATGTCTGCACTGATCTGTTTAAAGTTCTACTTAAGGTATAATGGAAAGGTCTCCATGCAATAAGCTAAGATTTCTGGAACTCAGTCATAATTCATTTCCTTTATCAGATATCTCTTCTCAAGGTAAGCTCTAAGTCAAAAATAGATTTCATAATACTTCTATGTTTGCTGAAGCTGTTTTTTGATGACAGAAAAGTTACTTCTAAATGCTTTGAATTACTTTTATCTACTATAAAATTTTTAAATGGCTTTTTCTTTCTTAACTAAACTTATCAATCATTTTGGCAATGCAGCAAAAGGATCAAATTCTGTGTTTTTAACATAAATTTCATAGGTGGCACAAAGTTATTTTTTTAAACTGACATCAAAATTACTAGAGTTTATGGAAATACAGTTTTTCAAGATCAAGATTAAGCAAAGTATATATAGGCAATGTTTGTATATGTAATATATATGCCACTGTATGTATATAACTCTATCTACATATCTATATATATAATTGATTGTAGTGTCAAACTATGGCATCTATTACAACATTTGGGTATATATTCTGAATTTCTCAGTATATAAAATAGGTCCGTCACTTGTATTTTTCCTTTCATTCTTTTTCAAGAGTCATGTAACTACTTAAGGTAGAGAACCATCTAGCATAACATCAATTTCCTTTGCATTACCTTCTTGATTTCCCCATGAAATGAAGCCTCGTGTTCTTTCTAGAACATCACTAAAATTCTTTGATATTCCATGTACTGTTTTGATTGTTTCTGAAATAATTCTTGGGCCCATAATATATCTGTGCCTCACATCTAAAGATACATTGTATATATTGCAGATGATCAAACACTTTTCAAGAAAAACTGCAATATGTGTGGTTATAAAACTATCTTGTGACTGTTTTTTTTGTTTTGTTTTGCTTATAAGTCTGCTAGATAAGTCCAAGTTTTTAAAGGAAAAAAACATACTTTATTCAAAGAACAATTAATTCAATGTTGTTGAAATTGTTTCTGTCTTCCCAAAGAAAGCATTATACTTTTACGCAGGAGAGTAAAAATTCCCATGTAACAGTTGCTTCCCGTCTTCAGTGCTTGACACCTAAAAATGCACACAAATCTTTTGGCTATGAATAGAAGTTTAAATAAATGCATTTATCTCCTCTCTTCCCTGAGATTCATTACAGTAAAAATGATGTACACCCATCAATGAAGGAATAGGTGAGGGGCCTCAGGAATTAAGAATTTATAATATATTTTTGGAAGATATGGAGCAGATAGAAAAAAAGAAATCAAAGAAAGATATTTCCAAGGGAAAGTGAAAAGGAAGTATAGCCATAAAGGGAGCCTGTTTTTCTCTTTAAAATCTCAGCGCATTGGGAATTGAGAAATACCAGCTAAGATGGGATAAAATAGGAGACTGGGTGGTAAAAACACATTAATTAAAAGTCTACATAAGGAAACTCATTGGCCTAAACACAAATCTTTCCGCTAATTTAGGTGCAGAATGACAAGCAGACAAGAGTTTAGCTCTGACAATAAATACGTCAACAAATTAACTTAAATCTGCTGTTTTCTCTCAATAAAAAATGAAAAACCTGAGTGTCTTTAGTTTAGGCTGCTATCACAATATACCACTGGCTTCCCTGATGGCTCAGCAGTAAAGAATCTGCCAGCCAAGCAGGAGACATGAGTTCAATCCCTGGGTTGGGAAGATCAGCTGGAGAAGTAAATGGCAACCTGCTCCAGTATTCTTGCCTGGGAAATCCCATGGACAGAGGAGGCTGGTGGGCTACAGTCCATGGAATCACAAAGGAGACAAGGCTTAGTGACCAACAAAACAATGAAGCCTAGATTAGCAGGCTTATCAACAATGAAAATTTATTTCACACAGTTCTGGAGGCTGGATGTCTGTGGTTAGGGAGCCAGAATGGGCAGATCCTAGCTAGAGTCCTCTTCCAGGTTGTAGACAGCTGTCTTCTCATTATATCCTCACATGATATAAGGGAGAGCTTAAGAAAGAGCTAGAGAGCTCTCTGGAGTTCTTTTATAAGGACACTAACTCATGAGAACTTCACATGGAAGGATACAAACATCAGTCTATCGCACTGAGATAAATGATTATTGCATTTTGGTGACCAGAAAACTGTCTAATTCTTTGCATCAACATCATAAAGCAAACCTACTTGTTAATAAAATGAAAGAATTGAGTATTCTCATTGCCTCCACTTCCTTTCTTATCATTCTCTCTTGGACCTATTCCATGAAATAGCTTTTAACAGGGTTGTCAAAGGCCTCTATTTTTTAAGATCTTATGGTAAGTTCTCAATTTTTCATCTCCTGTGAGCCTTGATTGTTACTCTTCCCTTCTTCCTTGAAATGCCTTTTTACTTGGATTCCAGACTCCAGACTTTGCTGGTTAATTTGCTCCCTACTAGCTGGTCCTTCTCTGTGTCCTCCTCACTGAATTCTTCTCTTACCAACTCCAAAGCAGTGTTGTGTCTCTAAGGTCAGCACTGAGCCCTCTTTTTCTATCTACCCTATATCCATAGGTGATCTCATATGGACCCATCCAACAAACAGAATTGTTTTAAAAACATTTTAAATTATATTTTGTACTTAATTTATTACAAAGTAATTCCTAAGTAAAATATAGGATTAACAAGGGATTGCATGTATATGTATTTGCATATCCATTACTATAAACACAGACTTTTAAAATATAAACATCAGCATCCTGTGAAGATTGTCTTAAAAACTGCATTTTGTCATATTCACTTTTTATAAATATGTTTTAGGCCATTAAATATCCATCAACATCATTGCTGGTGGTTGCATACCTAATTATTTGGATGTGCCAACATTTATTTAAATAATAGTTTGTTATTGTACATTAAAGCTGTACTCAATTTTTCACTGTTGTAAACAAATTTTACTAAGTATCCTTATAGCTAAATCTTTACACATCTTAAAAACGTATTCATAATAAGTATTTGGAAGCCTAGTACATCAAATTAGTTGAGTATAGTAAAGAATTTTGCTAAGTTCCTGTGAAGAAAGTAGATAACCAATTTACCTAATTTGTTGTTGTTTAGTCTCTCAGTCTTGTGGGTTGCCATTTCCTTCTCCAGCAGATCTTCGTGACCAAAGGATTGAACCCATGTCTCCTGCACTGGCTGGTGGATTCTTTACCACTGAGCCACTAGGTAACCCAGTTTATGCAATTGTGTGTGTGCATGTGAGCATTCACCCAGTCGTGTCGACTCT
This sequence comes from Nanger dama, assembly GCA_917880005.1. Taxonomy (NCBI): domain Eukaryota; kingdom Metazoa; phylum Chordata; class Mammalia; order Artiodactyla; family Bovidae; genus Nanger; species Nanger dama. The sequence continues at coordinate 1,887,529 of CAKJTW010000024.1, forward strand.
TTGCGACACATGGACTATTACCCAGCAGGTTCCTCTGCCCATGGAATTTTCCAAGCAAGAATACTGGAGTGCCATTTCCTTTTCCAGTTTACATACTCTGCTACTGCTGCTGCTAAGTCGCTTCAGTCGTGTCCGACTCTGTGCGACCCCATAGGCAGCCCACCAGGCTCCTCTGTCCCTGACAAGAACACTGGAGTGGGTTGCCATTTCCTTCTCCAATGCATGAAAGTGAAAAGTAAAATTGAAGCCATTCAGTCGTGTACGACCCTTAGCGACCTCATGGACTGCAGCCTACCAGGCTCCTCCACCCATGGGATTTTTCAGGCAAGAGTACTGGAGTGGGGTGCCATCGCCTTCTCTGTTACATACTCTACCAGCATGCAAAAGAACTACATCACTAATTCTTAATGCCCAAGTTAATTTTTGATGTCTATTCTTACTACTGTACAAAATATAAATATATTTGAAACAAATTTGTGATATTGAGATTAATACTGGAAGGCAAAAAATTTCATCTTCATGATGAATGATATTCTATTCATTAAAGACAAATTCTTTGCCTCAGAAATTGAAGAGAAGGGCACTTGAAAATTAGTTCTTACTTAAAATTTGAAAAGAACTATATTCAAGAAACAACTCCATCATTTTAATTTTATTATTACTTCCTTTTAATCCTAAATACTATTTTCATTAAAAAAATATTGATAGGCACTTAAAACTCAGTTTAGCTGCTTTCCTGACATACATTAATTATTTTACTCATACTGTTAAAAGAAACTTACACTTGTGGAATTATCTTTATTAGACTAAAAATAAGATCTCTAAAACATTTGGCATTTTTAAACACTGATATTTTTCAGTGTTTCATTGAGGTATGATTTTTGTACAATAAGCTATATATGTAATAAGTATAATATTGCTTTGATACTTTATAAATCTGTGAAAACATTACCAAAATTAACGTTATAAACATACTGATCACTCCTCCAAAGTTTCTTCACTTTCCCTTGTATTCTTCTCATTTCTTTTCAAACCCCAGCCCCCAACTCTCATCCTAAGTTACAACTTATCTGCTGTCACTAAAGTTATTCTGCACTTTCTAGAGTTTGATACACATGGAATCATACATTATGTAGTTTTTTTTTTTTTGGTCTCACTCCTTTAACTTGCATAATTTTGAAATCATCCATATTGTTATCCTTATAAATGGTTCATTTCATTATCTTATACAATCTATCCTCAAGTAATATTATACTCTTTCCTATACAGGAATCTGACAACAGTGTACTTTAATTGTTTTTACTTACACATATTTAGTAACTTCACATGACATTGAAAGTTTATCTGTTTAAACTGTTGTATATTTTAAAGAAATTTAAATAAAGGAAAATATTTTATACTACATATTTGTTACCATTTGATGTTCTATATTTCTTTGTGTGGATCAATTTTTCCTTCTCATAAAATTTTTCTACTGTCTGAAAAAACTATCTTTCATTTCTTATAATGAAGTCAGCTGATGATGAATTAGATTAAATTTTGTTGTTGTTCAGTCACTAAGTTGTGTATAACTCTTTGAGACCCCATGGACTTCAGTACGCCAGGCTTCCCTGTCCTTCACTATCTCCCAGAGTTTGCTCAAACTCATGTCCATCTGTCACCTCCTTATCCTGCCGTTATCTTTCCAGAATCAGGGTCTTTTCCAATGAGTCAGCTCTTCTCATCAGGTGGCCAAGGAGCTTCAGCTTCAGCACCAGTTCTTCCAGTGAACATTCAAGGTTAATTTCCTTTAGGACTGACTGGTTTGATCTCCATGCTGTTCAACAGACCCTCATGAGTCTTCTTTAGAACCACGATCTGAAAGCATCAGTTCTTCAGCACTCAGCCTTCTTTATGGTCCAACTCTCACATCCATACACGACTACTGGGAAAACCATAGCTTTGACTATACAGTCCTTTGTCAGCAAAGTGATGTCTCTGCTTTTGATATTCTGCATAGTTTTGTCATAGCTTTTCTTCTAAGGAGCAAGCAACTTTTACCTTCATGGTAGCAATCACCATTCACAGTGATTTTGGAGCCCAAGAAAACAAAATCTACCACTGTTTCTACCTTTCCCCCATCTATTTGTCATGAAGTGGTAGGACTAGATGCCATGATCTTAGTGTTTTGAATGTTTACTTTTAAGCCAGCTTTTTAACTCTCTTCTTTTTCCCTTTTCATCCTTATCAAGAGGTTCTTTAGTTCTTCACTTTCTGCCATTAGCTTCCCAGGTGGTAAAAGAACCCACCTGCAAATGAAGGATATGTAAGAGAGAAGGTTCAATCCCTGAGTCAGGATGAATCCCTGAGTCAGGATGATCCCCTGTAGGAGGGCATGGCAACTCAGACCAGTGTTCTTGACTGGAGAATCCCGTGGACAGTCTTGCCTTGTGGGCTATGGTCCATAAGGTCCCAAAGAGTAGGACATGACTGAAGTGACTTAGCACACACACACACTGGGAGAGGATTAAGGTTGCAAGAGTGATATTATGAAGTGTATGAGCTAAATAAAATGCAGCCATGCTGAGGCTCTACAGAAATTTAGATTTTGAATCCTTACAAAAGTCTTTATTTCAATTTCATTTTTGAAAGATATTTCTTTTAAGTATAGATACAGGTTGTTATTTTTTAAAATAATTTGAAAGATTTTGATTCACCACTTTCTACTGTTTTTCCCATTAAAAGTCTACTGCCCTCTTTGTTTCATTTTTGTGCATGTAATATAATATTTTCCTAAAGCTGGCTTTAAATTTTTCTCACTATCATCAGTTTTATCAGTTTCTTTATGATATTTCTTAGTGTAGTTTTGTTTCTTGTGATTAACTTTTGTTGAGATTTGTAGTTTATAGTTTTGATACATACGCCTTGTGCTTCAACTATTCCAAAATTATACCTATTATTCCGCATAAAGTGTCATATAGCTCACTGAGTAAACTATTGCTTACTTAAAATTTTTACTTTCTAGTGATGTTAATTATATGATGGGAGTGTCTAAAATTGTCTTACTGTCATAAAATACTGTTTTGATTGTGTCACTCTCCATTTCAAAACCCCAAATGGCTTCTCTTGCTCACAAAGTTAAACATAAGCACAAGCCAATAAAAGTAGTTGTATAAAGAACTAAAACAGTGTTTATTGTTTACAGCTGTCTTATTCTAACTTGATGGAAGTAGATACTTAATGTAGAGGACTGGACAGAGTATGTAGCCTTTATTTAATCATTCGTGAACAATATTACTCTAAAGCATAAGATTTTTATAAGAATTTTACAAGAAGTTCTGGGTTATATTCTCTGAATACAATCTGGACTCCAAATAATCTAAGTGGCTGGCATATGAAAGAATATTAACCTCCACAAATGTAAAACTTAAAGACCCTAACCAAGGCATTAGATAGTTGATCACCTCATTTAAGTATAGAGTGGGAAACTGTTTTAATCTACAAGTATAAAGCCATCATTCCTTAAGCATTTACAATATGAGTTGTGATATTTTTCCATAATGTTTTCATATATTTGTAGACTTGTGCCCTCTTTATAAAAACCACATATAAATGCTTATAGAGGGGTCAAACTCTTGTACTTATCACTTTTTTAACATTTTACAAAATAGAAGAAATTTTACGTAACAGTTTTTGTTGGGAGTATATTAATTTGTTAGAGGACAGTAGAATATTAGAAAATGAAAAAAGTTAATGTGGATTAAACTCTTTAGAAAACATTTCAAAGAAAACATTTTAACTTTAAAAATTCATAGAATTTTAGCAGACAGGGAAGCTGAAAATAGTGCTTTCACAAAAGTAAAATTACTAAATTCATAGTTTAGTTCTTTATTAGTCTTTATATTATTCCTGGAGCCAGATTTCAATACATTCTAATTATGTCTTAATGACTAATTCTTTACATATAGGTGCAGAGTTGTTTTAGAATTTTTGTGACTTCATCAGGATATGTGTGTCCTTTTACGTAGTAATGAAATCAGCAAAGTCAGTACCTTTCAATAAGTCTACTGGATGAACTGTACTTAATCAATCCTAGTTAAGACTACCATTAGCAAGTATTTCATCTGGTTACTTCCATAATAGTGCTGTATAATGAAACACTCACATACTCTTCAGTGTCCTAAAATAAAAATCATTTTTCCATGCTCACCAATCTTCAATTCCATGCTCACCAATCTTCAAGACAGTTGGAGGTCAAGATTTAGGCTAGATCTGACTGGGTTTCACACTATACTTCAGATTGAGTTTAGAACTATGCTACATGCTTCTATTCCTCATTTCTTGTACTCCTTTACTATCTCATTAACAAGTTAATAGAGGCAGCTGAAATCTGCTCAGGGGTATACTAGATTGTTCTCTTCACCACCAGAAATGGATTTTAGAGGTAGCTGATGTGATATTCTTCCAGAGGTGTGGGAATATTTGTATAACTTTACCTGAGCATTTCCCAAGCATCTCCACTTTGTCTTTTCCTGTATTCCTCTATGTCTCCTGAGTCTTTGCCAGGAGATGATACACAAAGCAAGACTGCCTTTCTTGGGATACTTAATAACTCTATGTATTGCAGCAAATTGTTCCCTACGAGCCAAATATCTTAACACTTTAATAGTCAGAGCCTTCCAAGTTAAGTTAAAGCATGAAGCCTTTATCCAAGAAGAAACATGCCAAACTTTACAGACTATAAGAAAATTTACCTTAGAATATCTCATTTTAAGACTGAAATTCTCAGATACCTGTTGGCAGTATAAAACAAATTTTTTTTTGTTATTTGGATGAAAGAATAATAAACGGTAATAAATAATGGTTGGAGTTTAGTGGCTTATCAATACCTGACTGAACTCATTAAGCAATCTGTCTTCAGTCTTATTTAGTGCTATGAAGTCGCCTAATAGCTAATAAACCTGAAAACAAATGTAGGAGCACTACTGCTCATTTATTTTTCTCCAGCCAGCCACATCATTAGGAAAGCATTTCTTCTTTTATAAGAATATTTTTATAAATCAAAATCATATTTGGGCCATTACTGCTTGACTTCTTTGGAACGATTACTTACTCTGACAGTTTTAAGTAGTCATGTTCCATATGAACACTGCTGTATAAAAATATAGGAAATTTGAAGTTCTTGTGCATAAATGTGTATTTGGCTCTTTCTTTAAAAAAGGGGGGTGGAATGGAAAATAAGTATTTTGCAAACTTGCCTAATATAAAAATCTGCCCTCTGGCACTGGTCTATATATTTTCCTGCTCAGAGATCTTGTCTGGTGCCATACAAAAATGCAGACATATTAACTCCTAGAATTGTGGCTGACACTTGAAGATAATCAAAACTTTCTTGGAATATAGCAGTTTAAGAGCCTTGAATAACAGAAACTTGGCGAGGCCTTGGGGAGAGAATAAGGAGCATACGCTGTCCTGGGAATGGCAAAGCTCTCTTCTGCTCCAGTCATTTATTTGCCCTCCATGAATCCCCAGTTCCCTGCCTTTGTCAGGATCCCTCTACATGATGATTCATAATTCCTCCAAGAGTGAATTTTGAAAACACATTTTCAGTTTTTCAGGGTCTATCATTCTCTATAGCTTATTATTTATTTCTAAGCTTTGCCTTTTCCTGAAGGAAATATATACTAGCACACTGGAATATTTTGACCAGCTTAGGGTGACTCAGATTTATTTGAACAATGTCAAACATTTTGGGGTTTTTTTAGTCCACCTTAAAACATTGTAATAAAATAGATAAAATATAAGAAACCTGGATTTGGCTCTCTCTGATATTGCTATATTTCCAAAAAGTCTCCAAATAAAGTTGTGACTTTATATGGAAATTGAGATCATTCCTGTTGGATTTTAAAAGTCATGAATGTCTGTGTTTATCTATAGCTGAAGTAATGTCTAAGCTCTTAAGACTTACACACGCATGTCTTCATTCACATAATAAACATTTATTGAGTGCTTACTGTGTTTCAGGCACTGGAACTAGACATGAGAAACATAATTTAAAAGAGTGATATTTCTCATCTTAAAAGGAAAAAAAGAAAAAGACAAAAAGACAAGAATGGGATGAGATATGCTAACACATTCTGACTGACACACACTGATGAACTGTGAAAATTATTCTGGCTTCAAAATCACTGACACCCTGTTGGCACTTGGCTCTGACCCAGCTCTGGCCTAGCACAGCCTACTCTCCCATGTTAAATTCCTCCTCTCTGACTGCCACAAGGCAAAGCGCTTGGCCTGGTAACCCCCTCTGGGCACAGGTTAAGTTGCAGTGCAGACCTAGTGACCGAGAGCTAGACCTAAGGAAGTGGACAGTCCTCAGGTGCGCCAGCTAAACTGCTGTAGCTGCATGGCTGCTAGTACAGTGCTCATATGAGCTGTGCTGATGGCCTGGGAGAGATCAAGGGACTCAGCTTTGTACCACACTACATGACATCTGATGCCTAAAACTGGCAGATTTCACATTCTTGGGGCACGTATCTTGCATAGGCGTACAGATTTAGAAAGGGACCCCAAAGACTTATACTTGAAATAGTAATTGACAGTCAAATGTATATATTTTTAAGTGCTATCTTTAGGTTTATAGAATTTTTATCCTTTCAGATTAAAAAGTATTTAGGGACCTCTGTAACACTATCACATAGAATAAAAATAAATTTCAATTGAAATAAGAGTATTAATACCTTAACATTATCTTTAGCTAGAAGGCAGATTACTTCACTCAGATACCCAAAGGTCCAAAGACTTCAACTCATAGGTCACTTGGAGTTTCCCACATAGGAGGTTGAGAAAGATATTTAATATTGTACTTGGTCTTAGCAGCACTTTCAAGAATAAATCACTAGTAAGAATTCTCCTTTCTGTCATATTGGGTTACCTCACAAGTCAGTCCAAATGCCAATGATTTTTCCTTTGATTTTTTCCAAAGTATTAATAATATATGATTATACACTTCTGAATTATATTTCTCTTAGTCTTAAAAAAGTAAACCTAAATTTAAAGTATTGCTTTTATAATAAAGACAGGTTAATCATAATGATTGTTAGAACTAGAGATCTGAAGAACCAACTTTTCTACAACATTTTTGTAAAAAGCATCTCTTAGCTTGGGGATGGGCCTGGAAATCCTATACACATCAGTGTAAAAAACTGAGATATAGTTCCCACAAACAACTTTCAGTCCAAATATATGCCACAGATCCTCAGTAAGAGTTTAAATAATTTTAGAAATGGCACTAAAATTAGGTGATGACAATTGTTACGATACAACCTTTCAATTGTTAAGAAAAACTTTGAAAATAGATTTTTCCCCATTATCTTAATAGTCTAGTGTCATATGTAATTCAGAGAAGGTAATTCTACAAGCTGAGCACCGAAGAATTGATGCTTTTGAACTGTGGTGTTGGAGAAGACTCTTGAGAGTCCCTTGGACTGCAAGAGGATCCAACCAGTCCATTCTGAAGGAGATCAGTCCTAGGTGTTCTTTGGAAGGACTGATGCTAAAGCTGAAACTCCAATACCTTGGCCACCTCATGCAAATAATTGACTCATTGGAAAAGACTCTGATGCTGGAGGGGATTTGGGGCAGTAGGAGAAGGGGACAACAGAGGATGAGATGGCTGGATGGCATCACTGACCCGATGGACATGAGTTTGGGTGAACCCTGGGAGTTGGTGATGGACAGGAAGGCCTGGCATGCTGCAATTCGTGGGGCTGCAAAGAGTCAGACATGACTGAGTGACTGAACTGAACTCTACAAGGAAACACACTGAACATATGTGTTCTATCAAGAAAGTAAATAATAACACTTGCAAATTTCTTGAAACCCTGAAATCAGTCAAGAGTTGACTCTTTTACTAATATTTCTACTTTTTGAAAAAATGGCATTCTACTATTGAATGGTTACTCTCTTAAGGGTAGAAATGTTTAATAGCATCATAATTAAAATATCTATTGGTTATAAATTTGCATATAATGTTACAGTAGTCAGTGGACAAGAACTATTAAGCAAGAGATTCTACCTTCGAAGAGTTTAAAATCAGAACTGATGACACAAACTTGAATAAATAAGTGTCAGTCATATAACACAATAACTGTAAAGAAGTAGATATTAAAATATGATCAAAAACTCATCTAAGGAAACTCAGTGACATATGGTGGGAGCTATAAAAAGTTTCAGTGAAGCGTACCAGAAGAATGGGGACAGAATGTGTCAGCTCTCTTCTGATCACTACTCAAAGACTTCCTGGAAGATGCAGGCCTTCCAGAGAGCTCAGGTTGGAGCAAACTGACAGGATAGGCTTATTTGTGATCACAGAGTTAAGGGACTGGCTGGAACTGTGATGGGCATTGTGAGTGACATAACAGGATGGAGGAGAGCAGAGAGACTGTGACTGAAGTTATGGGAACATGCACAGCAAAATAAGCAACAGGGCTGAAAGGGGGCCAAAGAAGCTTGAGTACTTAAAACCAAAATTGTAGCTTTCTAGACCAAGGCAAAGTCAATGTCGCTCTTAGTTTTGACTTAAGGAACTGAATTAGAAATAAACAAACCTGAGAATTATTCATTAAGGAATTCCCATTTGGACAGTTTCCATTTCATAACTACAAATTTCAGTGTGCAAAACATATGAACTAAAGGCATAACAATGCTCAATATATGAGGTATGCAGAAATGATTCTTGTAAGAAAACAGAAAAATGCAAGAAATTAAAAAATGATAATTTTTTAAATTTTAAACTATTTTAATTAGAGGCTAATTACTTCACAATATTGTATCGGTTTTGCCATACATCAACATGAATCTGCCACGGGTGTACACGTGTTCCCAATCCTGAACCCCCCTCTCACCTCCCTTCCCATACCATCCCTCTGGGTCATCCCAGTGCACCAGCCCCAAGCATCCTGTATCTTGCATTGAATCTGGACTGGCAATTCATTTCTTATATGATATTATACATGTTTCAATGCCTTTCTCCCAAATCATACCCACCGTCCCTCTCCCACAGAGTCCAAAAGACTGTTCTATACATCTGTGTCTCTTTTGCTGTCTTGCATACAGGGTTACCGTTACCATCTTTCTAAATTCCATATATATATGTTAGCATACTATATTAGTGTTTTTCTTTCTAGCTTACTTCACTCTGTATAATTGGCTCCAGTTTCATCCACCTCATTAGAACTGATTCAAATGTATTCTTTTTAATGACTGAGTAATACTCCATTGTGTATATGTATCACAGCTTTCTTATCCATTCATCTGCTGATAAAGGACCTAATCAAAAAATGGGCCAAAGAACTTAATAGACATTTCTCCAAAGAAGACATACAGATGGCTAACAAACACATGAAAAGATGCTCAACATCACTCATTATCAGAGAAATGCAAATCAAAACCACAATGAGGTACCATTTCACACCAGTCAGAATGGCTGTGATCCAAAAGTCAACAAGCAGTAAATGCTGGAGAGGATGTGGAGAAAAGGGAACCCTCTTACACTGTTGGTGGGAATGCAAACTAGTACAGCCACTATGGAGAACAGTGTGGAGATTCCTTAAAAATTTGGAAATAGAACTGCCATACAACCCAGCAATCCCACTGCTGGGCAGACGCAATGAGGAAACCAGAATTGAAAAAATGATAATTTTGTACTCACTTATTCAGGAATCCCTCTTGAAAGTGAAGAACAATAGGATTTAATTATGATGGAAAAATGCAAAACATTTATTTATTTGGTTGGTGCACTGTTTATTTATAGCTCTGTTATCCATATCTTCTAAATATCTATTAGAAATACTGAACTAATCCTGCACCTAACTTAAACAGAAAGTAAACTATCCCATTCTTGTCTATCTTAAACACATTTCAAGCTACTGTGAGATTTTTAGGTGAACTGATATTTGAGACTTGAAGAATAATCAGTTTTCTATTATGTAAATATTTTTACAGGGAAAAAGAGAAAAGATCAAGTCATATCTATTCATTCCCTAGAACATCAAATAATTTTCTTGGAACATAATATTATATTTCTTTCTCCACAGTGGTCTTCTTTCACACATACACACAACACATACACATATTCTAACCAATAAAAAACCAAGTCAGGTTGGCTTTCATGTGATGTAGATCATCCATTACAACAGGCCACAACTATCCCCTCTTTTATCTCAAGACAAGAGATCCTTAAAGTATTATAGCTACTGGTTTGGGTCTTGAAAAGGCATAACAACAAAACAGCAAAACAAAACAAAACAAAAATAAGGGAAGAGAAAGAAAAACAGAAAAAGAGAATTCTGACCACTTGAATATATTTGTATTCAAGCTTGCTTGTTTAGGGAACCTAATACATATGTTCCTGAACTTATGAGTAAAAATGTGAGGCAGAGCTGGAAATAGTCACTATTAAAATTAAAGATAATTCTATTTTAAAAAACCTGATGGCTAGAACACAGTTTATCATTTGAAAAAGACTAAGATTGCTTGCTCGTGTTTTTTAAATAAACACTGAATTTCAAGGGGAGGGTGGGCTATTTGGCCAACGTGGTGAAACAGGTGAACAGTGGGTTGGTCAGCACTAGTTGTATTACGAATGCCATGGTGCTGAATTCAGGAAATATTTGCACTTCCTTTTCCTATTCCCTTTTTCTTTTAGTCTTTGATGGATATATAATAATTATATTTTATAAGAATGCCAGTGGTGACGGAAGTGCTTCTCCTAATGCAGAGGCTGTAAAGCTATCAGAAGAGCTTTAAGCAAATGTTATCTGTTTTACAGAAGAAATCAATTACCCGCAGATTGCTTAAACCAGTGACAGGCATGGTAAGGAATAAAATGTGTTAAGTAGAAAAGTTACAGCCATCAACATGTAAGGAATTACATGATATATGAAAGCAATCACTTGTTCAATTTACCTTCAAAACTAAAACAAGTTCTTCTGCATTGGAAATAAACATGAACCTCTCTCTGAAAAGGGACCAATTTCCAACTCAGTGGAAAAAATACTGTATAAATTTAAGCCAGCAATAGTGCCATTAGGAGCACACAACCAGGTTTTCAGAGATAAAGTATGTGAACTATTTAACATACTTATTTCAAGGTAGGCATCAGTTTGTCTTCATCTTCCTGCAATTCAGCATTATGTAATTTTCCAGATATGCCTGGAATAAAAGGAGTCTGCTGGAAAACACTCCACACTTTAAAACATTCCTTATGTTTTTTTTTAATCAAACTGCAAAGAATTTTCCTTAATTAAAATATCTTTGGTATATTTAAGATTTAATACTCATTATTCTCTTATTATCTCTATTAGCAAGACAAGATTCAGAAGTGGCTCTTTTTTCCTGTTTAAGGAAGAAAAATAAATGTTTCAAAGAGGCTCTGACAGTTCTCATGGAGGACATTATGGTTCAAAATGCTCATCAAAGCTGTTAATTACCCAGGTGGATTTGGCATCTTGCTTGTGAAACAAGGTCACTATTTTTAGTTCTTAGATCCTATCAGTCATTTAGGAATTTGGGGGAAATTTTGCCTTGAATCACTTAATTTTGAAACAAATTAATTCAAATCACATGTAACATAAAAAGTGATTTCTTAATATTGGAAAACAGGAACCATTTTACCAGATGTGCCGTTACAGACATTAGAGCATAACCATCACGTTTCTCTGAGTGTCATTGTGTGCAGTGACAGCCGTGAGAGAGATACCTGCCTAATGAAGAACTTATGTTTTTCTTTTTACTTTCTTCTTTTTTTATACAAGGAAGTGTTTAGAAGGATTTTCTCACATGATCTTTTAATAGAATCAGGAGTAATATACCAGCTGGTGCATATCATTCTTTTACAATATTTTGTGGGAGAATTCTACACTAATTTAATTTTCTTGGGAATAAAATATGTATATTCAGATTTCATGCAAGTCAATTGTCCTTAATGGACACATGTTAATGATAAATTCAAAGCACTACATTTCTGGAACATTTGTAAGTTAAAATTTTTAAGAAGAGTCATATTAGTAGTTTTTTTTTTCCCACTCTGACACAGAAAGCAATATTGTGAAAATTCCCAAATGAAAGACAGCGCAGCTAATGCTTTTCTCTCTGCAAAATTATCAGGTTGATATAACGCTGATGTCCTACTGATTACTCACCACAGACCTTCCAGCAGGATCATGCATTGTTAAAATATGAACTTGAAGCTAAAATATTAAATATGCATTTCCTCCTCCTATAGGACATGTTGAAATGCCACATGCTGTTGGTGAGAATGACCCGTGAGTGTTGGATTTTTCTTCCTCTTCTTTTCCAGAAACAGTTAGTGTGGCGTGCAGTGAACCAAATCAACAATGTGATTCAAGCTGTCTCTGTAGCTTCTTGGCAAAAGAAAGGATAAACTATAAAAACTCCCCTCCTACAGCTTTCAGCTCTTGCTTCCCACACTTTAACATCTTCTGTCACCTCTGGCGCTGTTACTGACCCATGCTAAGCTAAACTAAAGGATGATAAGTTTGCTGCCTTTGCCCTTGTCCTGAGGGGCTGCACATTATCCTATCAAGTATCAGTAGCCATTTCTGTGGGATATTTGTCACTCCACGAAGGCCTTTGGAACAAATGAAATGGGCAGCGAATTACAAAATGTCATTCTCTAAAGGAAATGGATGAAGGCTTTTGTTCTCCAGTAATAAATAGATGCCATAGGCTTATAACACTATTTTTATATTAAATTTGACAGGGTTACTATTTCTAGTTCATTAAAGGAACAGCTTGAAAACTATTTCTTTCTGTACTTTAAAAAATAATGTTGTTTCCCTCAACAATAAACAATATATAAATATAAACTGTACCTGGCAATAGACCATAGAAATCAGCGATCATGATTCATTTCATGTTGCTTTTGCTAATAATTGTTTTAAGGATGTACACAAAATAATTTTAGAGACAGATTTTGAAATTATAAATGGATTATGTGAGAGGTGTCTATGAATGGATTTTTAAAAGTCTGATTTATATCTATTTCTCCTTTATAAATCACAAACATATTATTTCCTTTTCTTACTTTTCTCACACATTATAGTTTTATAGGGCATCATGATAAATATGCCATAGACAAAGGTCAAGTAAAGAATAATAAGTCAATTCCTTAAATGAAAACTTCAAAATAAATCTCCTGTGTTTAACAGCAGTATACAGGGGTCAAAATGGCAATGTTCCAGACTAGAGAATAAAATGTGCTATATCTTTGAGCCTCAGTACATTCGTTAAATGGGTATATTTGGACTAATGTACTTAGATGTCCTAGAACTTAAAAAAGACATACAATACATGATAATAAATTAAATAACACCATTATTTTTAGATAGACTTGGATTGGATGGTTTATCAGGCTTAGCTGAGTAGCAATGGTAATTAGCTGTTTTTAGTATAATAGGTATATTTCTTCTATAGACTTACATAACCAAGGATTTTAGAATTGAGCTACCTCTTGCTTAATAAGCTTATTTTGTGGAGCAAAATTTGTAAGATAAGGTAGTGAAAATAATAAAAGATAATCTTTAAATGACATTAATATTTTGATAAAGACAATAATTGTGATATGTTCTTTGTGAACATTAAGAATGAAATACATCATTTGGGTTTATCTTCAGATTTTCTGAGTCTCCATCTAAATTCTAGAGGTAGACTGACTATTTTACATATCTTAAATTTAGTTTAGCACAATATATATCAATATTTTGACAGAACTGATTAGAAAAAACAGGAAAAACCAGGAAAACCAACTGGTTTCAATCAGGTCAAAGTCATCATTTCTTGGAGATAAGTGAATTAAAAATTTCATCTGTATCGTACGCATCATCAGTGAACATCTGCCTTATTTTATATGTTTTACTTCTCTTTGTTTCTTAACAAGGCAATACATACCTGACTTTTGAACTCCCTGACTGTATGAGATGTGATAGGGCACTACGGGAGCAAAAGGTTCTTAAAAGAATACCTAAGCGTTTCAGTCCACATACATTCATTCAATGTGTGCCAAAGCTCCAAGGTACTAATGCACGATTTAATCTCGAGATGGATCACTGTCATCTTGACTCCTATTTACTGCTGTAAGCCACCCGATACTTATCCTGTAGAGTCCTTTTTTCTGACAAGTTAGTCTCCATAGTGTGCAATGAAGAACTCCTTATCTTTAAACACTTAAAAATTTCTTGACTAAACCTAGCTGGTGACTCTTGAACATAAGGGAGGAGAAGGTGAAAACACAAATGAAGAAAACCAGAAGTATTATTTTTCTCTGCAAATGAAAAATGATGACTAATATTCACCATCTTTGTATCACCAATAGCATAGATAGGTTAAACTGAAGCATGGTAGATAAAATGATTTTCATTAATAGAAAAAATGTTAAAAACATTGCAGTAGGATACACAAAAAGTTGAGTAATTTGTTTTTCTGTTGATGTTTTTAAAAAATAGAACAGATTTCATTTTATCAAATTCTATTTTCTTTTGTCCCACCCAAAGGAACTGAAGTGTAGATTATGTGAAAAAAAATCATTTCATCATCTAGGATACTTATTGCTTAAAATTTGGCTTCTATCTTTATCTGACTTCCCAAAAGAGACACTTCTCAAAAGCTATCAGTGTTCTCTTAGTTGCCAAATATAAAGTCCATTTAAAATTGATTAATTTCTCTGATTTCTATCAATTAATTTAGTTAAAACGTATAAATGTGAGCTTATGTCCCAAAATATCTTCCTACAGATTCCTCACTGTTACACTCTTAAGAAGCAGTTATTGTAAGCCCAAGTTCAGTACAGTTCAGTCGCTCAGTCGTGTCCGACTCTTTGCGACCCCATGAATGGCAGCACGCCAGGCCTCCCTGTCCATCACCAACTTCTGGAGTTCACTCAGACTCACATCCATTGAGTCCGTGATGCCATCTAGCCACCTCATCCTCGGTCATCCCCTTCTTCTCCTGCCCCAATCCCTCCCCTCCCAGCATCAGAGTCTTTTCCAACGTGTCAGCTGTTCTCATGAGGTGGCCACAGTACTGGAGTTTCAGCTTTAGCATCATTGCTTCCAAAAAAATCCCACGGTTGATCTCCTTCAGAATGGACTGGTTGGATCTCCAAGTCTTCTCCAACATCACAGTTCAAAAGCATCAATTCTTCGGCGCTCAGCCTTCTTCACAGCCCAACTCTCACATCCATACATGACCACAGGAAAAACCATAGCCATGACTAGATGGACCTTAGCTGGCAAAGTAATGTCTCTGCTTTTGAATATACCATACAGGTTGGTCATAACTTTTCTTCCAAGGAGTAAGTGTCTTTTAATTTCATGGCTGCAGTCACCATCTGCAGTGATTTTGGAGCCCCCAAAAATAAAGTCTGACACTGTTTCCACTGTTTCCCCATCTATTTCCCATGAAGTGATGGGACTGGATGCCATGATCTTCGTTTTCTGAATGTTGAGCTTTAAGCCAACTTTTTCACTCTCCTCTTTCACTTTCATCAAGAGGCTTTTTAGCTCTTCTTCACTTGCTGCCATAAGGGTGGTATCATCTGCATATCTGAGGTTATTGATATTTCTCCCAGCAATCTTGATTCTAGCATGTGTTTCTTCCAGTCCAGCATTTCTCATGATGTACTCTGCATAGAAGTTAAATAAGCAGGGTGACAATATACAGCCTTGACAGACTCCTTTTCCTATTTGGAATCAGTCTGTCGTTCCATGTCCAGTTCTAACTGTTGCTTCCTGACCTGCATACAGATTTCTCAAGAGGCAGGTTAGGTGGTCTGGTATTCCCATCTCTTTCAGAATTTTCCACAGTTTCTTGTGATCCACAGTCAAAGGCTTTGGCATAGTCAATAAAACAGAAATAGATGTTTTTCTGGAACTCTCTTGCTTTTTCCATGATCCAGCGGATGTTGGCAATTTGATCTCTGGTTCCTCTGCCTTTTCAGGGTGTTCACGGTTCGCATATTGCTGAAGCCTGGCTTGCAGAATTTTGAGCATTACTTTACTAGCATGTGAGATGAGTGCAATTGTGTGGTAGTTTGAGCATTCTTTGGCATTGCCTTTCTTTGGCATTGGAGTGAAAACTGATCTTTTCCAGTCCTGTAGCCACTGCTGAGTTTTCCAAATTTGCTGGTATATTGAGTACAGCACTTTCACAGCATCATCTTTCAGGATTTGAAACAGCTCAACTGGAATTCTATCACCTCCACTAGCTTTGTTCATAGTGATGCTTTTTAAGGCCCACTTGACTTCACATTCCAAGATGTCTGGCTCTAGATTAGTGATCACATGATCATGATTACCTGGGTCATGAAGATATTTTTTGTACAGTTCTTCTGTGTATTCTTGCCACCTCTTCTTAATATCTTCTGCTTCTGTTAGGTCCATTTCATTTCTGTTTCTTTATCAAGCCCATCTTTGCATGAAATGTTCCCTTGGTATCTCTAATTTTCTTGAAGAGATCTCTAGTTTTTCCCATTCTGTTGTTTTCCTCTATTTCTTTGCATTGATCACTGAAGAAGGCTTTCTTATTTCTTCTTGCTATTCTTTGGAACTCTGCATTCAGATGCTTATATCTTTCCTTTTCTCCTTTGCTTTTCACCTCTCTTCTTTTCACAGCTATTTGTAAGGCCTCCCCCAGACAGCCATTTTTCTTTTTTGCATTTCTTTTCCATGGGGATGGTCTTGATCCCTGTCTTCTGTACAATGTCATGAACCTCATTCCATAGTTCATCAGGCACTCTATCTATCAGATCTAGGCCCTTAAATCTATTTCTCACTTCCACTGTATAATCATAAGGGATTTGATTTAGGTCATACCTGAATGGTCTAGCGGTTTTCCCTACTTTCTTCAATTTAAGTCTGAATTTGGTAATAAGGAGTTCATGATCTGAGCCACAGTCAGCTCCTGGTCTTGTTTTTGTTGACTGTATAGAGATTCTCCATCTTTGGCTGCATAGAATATAATCAATCTGTTTTCGGTGTTGACCATCTGGTGACGTCCAACTTGTCCAACTTGTCCAACTTGTCCAACAACTTGTTGGACTGTTGTCCAACACAAGAGTCTTCTCTTGTTACTCCAGGTGTTTCTTGACTTCCTACTTTAGCATTCCAGTCCCCTATAATGGAAAGGACATCTTTTTTGGGTGTTAGTTCTAAAAGGTCTTGTAGGTCTTCATAAAACTGTTCAACTTCAGCTTCTTCAGCATTACTGGTTGGGGAATGGACTTGGATAATTGTGGTATTGAATGGTTTGCCTTGGAGACGAACAGAGACCATTCTGATGTTTTTGAGTTTGCATCCAAGTACTGCATTTTGGACTCTTTTGTTGACCATGATGGCTACTCCATTTCTTCTGAGGGATTCCTGCCTGCAGTAGTAGATATAATGGTCATCTGAGTTAAATTCACCCATTCCAGCCCATTTAGTTCTCTGATTTCTAGAATGATGATGTTCACCCTTGCCATCTCTTGTTTGACCACTTCCAGTTTGCCTTGATTCATGGACCTGACATTCCAGGTTCCTATGCAATGTTGCTCTTTACAGCATTGGATCTTGCTTCTATCACCAGTCACATGGACAACTGGGTATTGTTTTTGCTTTGGCTCCATCCCTTCATTCTTTCTGGAGTTATTTCTCCACTGATCTCCAGTAGCATATTGGGTACCTAACGACCTGGGGAGTCCCTCTTTTGGTATCCTATCATTTTGCCTTTTCATACTATTCAAAGAGTACCATAATCAGTGATATTATGAGGAAGACCACAGGAAAGGGTGCTATATTTTCTCCTAAGAGGAAAGAAAAATGGTTACAAGAGGCAGAAAGAAATAAGTTCCCCTTGAGATTCCCTTGGTTTGCAAGGAGATCCAACCAGTCCACTCTCAAGGAGATGAATCCTGGGATTTCTTTGAAAAGAATGATGCTAAAGCTGAAACTCCAGTACTTTGGCTACCTCATGTGAAGGTTGACTCATTGGAAAAGACTTTGATGCTGAGAGAGATTGGGGGCAGGAGAAGGGGGTGACCGAGGATGAGATGGCTGAATGGCATCACTGACTCGATGGAATTGAGTCTGCGTGAACTTGGGAGTTGGTGATGAACAGGGAGGCCTGGCGTGCTGCAATTCATGGGGTTGCAAAGAGTCGGACACGGCTGAGCGACTGAATTGAACTGAACTGAACCTGCTGGTGAATGGGGCTTCCCAGGTGTTGCTAGTGGTACAGAACCCACCTGCTTTTTGTAGGAGGTATAAGAGATGCAAGTTCAGTCCCTGGATTGGGAAGATCCCCTGAAGGAGGGCATGGCAATCCACTCCAGGGTTCTTGCCTAGAGAACCTCATGGAGAGAAGAGCCTGGTGGGCTACAGTCCATAGGATTGCAAAGAGTTGGGTGTGACTGAAGTGACTTGGTGCACTTACTGGTGAAACTGAGATTGTTTTTGCCAAAGTTGAACAAAGGGCTTAAAGAAAGAAAACCAAATGAAAACTAAAGATACTACCAAGAACTTGGCAGCTGTGGGCCCTACCAGATTAAGAGAAAGGCAGACAGTTGTGTGGCTGTTTCAAAGTCATGGTAACCTAATGGAAAGACGCTCCAGCACACAGTCATGCCAACCCCATAAACAGGGTGATTGGTACTCAGGAATATAGAATTTGGCAGAACAAGGTAGTGGTGGAGGGGATGCAGTTTATTTAAGCAGTCCTTTTGATAGTTTATTGAATGAGTGATTTTTGATATTGAATGATGGGGACTTCCGTGGTAGCGCAGCTGATAAAGAATCTGCCTGCAATGCGGGAGACCTAGGTTTGATCCCTGGGTTGGGAAGATCCCCTGAAGAAGGGAATGGCTACCCACTACAGTCATGTACAGTCAAAAAGTCAGATACCACTGAGTGACTTTCACTTTCAAAGTTAGTATTGAAAGATACAGTGAATTACATTAAGTTTTTCTAGGTAAAAATGCTTATTTTTATATACCCGTGAAGAAAGAGGGCAGAAAAAATTATAATATGTCAACCTGGATATAGTTTATAAAATCATTTAGGAAATTTTCCCCCAAATGCCAGACTATTTATATCCGAGGCACTTGGAGTACTTGAATATGTAATTTGACTAAATCCAACCAAGGACTTGTCACTGTAAGAGAAAGAAAAATATTTGAAAAGCGTATGAAAAGAAAACATAAGAATATTGAGCTTGAAGAACTAAATTTTCTGGAATAATCACGTCTAAAGTAGAAAATAAATTTCTTTTTTTTTCTTTAACAAATTAGAAGTGTGGTAGGTAACAGAAGTTTCCTTTAGTAAAAAGTGTTAAAACATTGTGGTAGGCTACTCAAATAATTTAATTTCTTTTTGTGTTGATCTTTTTAAAAGAGTAAAACCTGTTCTGTTTAGTCAGTTCTCTTCTATCCCATTACATGCATCTCTCTCCAATTTCTGTTCAATCAGTTGGCAAGCACTCCTGATTTTGGCCTACCATCCAAATATAATTTTCTACCATCCACATATAATTTTAAATTTCCATTACTTCTATCCTAGTTTGGACCTTCATGATCTCTTCTTTTATGTAGATTCAGTTCAGTTCAGTTCAGTTCAGTCACTCAGTCGTGTCCGACTCTTTGCAACCCCATGAATTGCAGCACACTAGGCCTCCCTGTCCATCACCAACTCCCAGAGTTCACTCAGACTCACATCCATCGAGTCAGTGATGCCATCCAGCCATCTCATCTTCTGTCATCCCCTTCTCCTCCTGCCCCCAATCCCTCCCAGCATCAGAGTCTTTTCCAATGAGTCAACTCTTCGCATGAGGTGGCCAAAGTACTGGAGTTTCAGCTTTAGCATCATTCCTTCCAAAGAAATCCCAGGGCTGATCTCCTTCAGAGTGGACTGGTTGGATCTCCTTGCACTATGTAGATTGCTACCATGCAAAAACAAAACCCTCAAATTTTTAGAATCAATGAGGCTTACCTTTATTCTCCCTCCATCTCTATTGTACTGTATTGTATTAAAAGGTGGCTTTGTAAATCTCTTCGCTTCACCCCCAAAGGCCGGAAAGCAGTCTAACACAGGATTCTGTGTGTACTTAGTCACTCAGTCATGTCCAACTCTTGGAAACCCCAGGGATTGCAACCTCTTTCCATGGGGATTCTCCAGGCAAGGATACTGGAGTGGGCTGCCATGCCCTCCTCCAGGGGCTCTTCCCCAACCTAGGGATCAAACCCAGGTTTCCTACATTGCTGGTGGCTTCTTAACTGCCTGAGCCTCCAGAAAAGCCCAAGAATACTGGAGTGGGTAGCCATGCCCTTCTTCAGGCGATCTTCCTGACACAGGAATTGAACCAGGGGCTTCTTTGCGCTGCAGGTGGGATACTCTACCAGCTGAAATACAAGCGAAGCCCAATACAGGTTCACACTGCTGCATCTCTCACCTGCTCAGTGAACCTGGCCAGGGTGCTTCAAACCTCCAAGACCCAGTTTCCTCATTCAGAAAAGCAAGACTAATAATAGCTGATATTTTGAAAGCACTTGATTTTTTTGAAGTTTTCCCAAGCTATTTGTCACAGTATGTTCCCTTCCAAGGTAGAGACTTTTGGTAGGTGTGTTTCTAATAATACCTAAATAATATGAATGTGGAATATGTTTATCTTTTGAATATGTATTAATAATATTTAAGAGTATTTACAAAATAATTTGGTTTTGTTCATAAAAATACTGTATATGGTAATTTCATCACCTGAAATTTATACATGTATGTCTAACTATTTTAGTGCAAGTGGTTTAAAATCATATGTTTTGAAATGGTTCAAGGTGATTTTTTTCTACAAATACTTTCTAAAAAGATAGGAACAATCAGTGTTTATGAAATCTGAGACAAGTTTTGACTAAGACACTCAAGGATCAATGAGATACTCTAAACCTAGATCTTTAAATGCTTTTTTAAATAGCAGCATTAATATATTTTTTTGTTTAGAACACAATAACTAGCACATTTACTCATTTCTGGGGACTAATCGTGGAGGTTGATTTTCATTACCATCTAAATTTTCAGATGGTAATACTAAAATGGAATCACAAACTTGCACTGTTAACATCTAGTAAAATGAAATGTAATTTAAAGCTATAATGCATGAATTTAAAAGGAAATAAACTACTGCTTTTAAATGGCTCAGCTTATATTGATAAAAGTTGGCATACGTAACTAATATTTTTAAAGTTTACTTTCCAAATTTAACTTTGAGTTGTCACAAAGCAACTATTGTTGGTTAAAAATTGCTTTGCAAAATCAGCCATAAAATGCGTATTATATATACATTTAATATAAAGAGAATTCTTCAAATCATAATATATTAATTAGCTACATGATATAGCAAGCCATGATCAGATTACTTATTGAATTAATTTAACTTGCACAGTGGCAGCTAATTTAAAGGAAGCATTTTCTTTTCAAGCTTGTTTTTAGAAATTGTTAGGTAAAAGCTATTAATCTAGAATTTTAAAACAAACTTTCTTCTTCCCTTTCCCTCTTTCACAGGGACAATTTGTGATAACTTCTACTTTTGGTGGATAGAGACAGAAATATTTTTAAAATGATAAGAATAAAACTAGATGATGAAAACCCACTGGAAAAGGAAATTCAATTCTAGTTTCTAAGATCGGCATCAGATTTTCATCTCTTTATGCCCTTTTAGTATCCTTTTGAAATCAGTGGATGATCTATGCATCAGGCTGAGAAAACACACCTTCATTGTGCTGCTGGGTTATACTCAGAACAAACAGATGAAAACTGAATCTTACTGCCCACAGGCCTCCATATTCTTTTCTATACTCATGCATTCTGAAGAAGCAAATATTTTGCTCATCCTTAAGTAGGAGATCAGAGAGAAAACAAAGAAATAAATGACCTTGATCCAAAGAATAAAGTGGGACTTAACCAAGCTATTAATGCAAAAAGAAATGATGCAAAAAATGTATGTATACCATTACTAATATATTTTGAAACTGATATATAAATGTCTATGAAGAGTCTTTGGAAGACTCTGATGCTGGGAGGGATTGGGGGCAGGAGGAGAAGGGGACAACCGAGGATGAGATGGCTGGATGGCATCACAGACTTTATGGACGCGAGTCTGAGTGAACTCCGAGAGATGGTGATGAACAGGGAGGCCTGGCGTGCTGCGATTCATGGGGTCGCAGAGTCGGACACGACTGAGCGACTGAACTGAACTGAACTGACGAAGAGTCTCATTGAAAATAACAAGTGACTCAATTGTGTTAATGTTAACTGATAAGGAATCAAACTTTGCCACACTGCAGAGCCCCAAACTTGTGGAAAATAAAACTATTCCAAAGATGTTGTAGATATATTTTACAATATATTCTAATTAAATAATAAATATCCACAGTCCAAATACACCAATGGGTTCAGTATGGAAATTAAAAGTGATTAGTTCTGGTATGCAAAGGTAAAACACATCCCAGTTCCGCTAGCATTGTCTCCTTACCAATCTGTGAGCATCCTCTATTAGTATGGCTCTCATAGTCTAACCACAAACTCTTTAGGAATAAACATAATCATAGTTTAATCAAACAGATATTTGCCAAATTAGAAAACATTTGTCAACACGAGTTGCACAGCTTGCATATTTTTCAAATGATGAAAACTGATGATGTACAGGCAAAGCTCTGATGAAAATTTCTATTTTTCAGATTTATTGAACATTTATTTTGTGCCAGGCACTACTTGAAGCCCAAGAGTAAGTCCTAAGTGGTTATACTCTTCTTCAGCCAACAAGTTCACTGAAATTTAGTTATATGTTGATTTTCTGAAATCTAGAACCCTCTAGTAACAACTTTAGCCTAAGAAACAAAAACACTGGTCACCCAAACCACTCCCACCAGCTGAGAGAAGCATTTATGCATACTTTGTAGATAAGGATCTAATTCTAGTTAATGTATTCAGGAATAATGAAACATTAATTTTCCTCTGGTTTAAATTTTTATTCTCTTAACTAAAAAATGTTGCCTTATAATCCTCAGTTTAATAGAAATTATTTAAACTTCATATATACACATTTTCCCTCTCTGTTTTGTACTTTGTATTATAACGGGGATAAATGAAGTATTTTAGAATAAATTATACAAAT
The DNA here is from genome assembly GCA_917880005.1 of Nanger dama. NCBI lineage: Eukaryota > Metazoa > Chordata > Mammalia > Artiodactyla > Bovidae > Nanger > Nanger dama. Next base: position 1,910,722 of record CAKJTW010000024.1, read on the forward strand.
AAAAGCATGAGGTTCAGAAATGTAGATAGAAACACTTTCACTGAGTGACCTGTTTTTCTTCCATGTTGGAGTTATTATTTCAAGTTCACACTTTGATGTGGGATATAGAAAATATTCTAAATAAACAAAATGAATGAAATAATAACAAAAGAGCAGTAAAATATATCTAAACAAGAAACAGGCTGATATTCCCATGTGACTTTTGAAATAAACTAACTTTATTAAAAAATTTAAAATAAGATATTCTAGAATGTTTTCAAAAGAGATAGCATCCTTGAAATTATTATATATCCATGCAAAGTGGAGGCTCTCATCTACAGGTTTAAATATAAAACCAGACATTATTGTCAGCCTCACATACATATTTAGATGATTAACTACTTAAGAGGGTGTTATCGTCCACATTTTTTTAACAGAACACATCTTAATTTTTTCATTTTTTATTTCCTGTTATCTTTTGTTTTAATAGGCCAATGGTATAAGAAGAAAATTATTTGTCCTCAACCTGTTCTAATCTAGAGAAAAATTATATAAAAAGCAAGTAAGCAAAACAGGAAGAAGAAAGAAAATATGTTGTGAATAAATAAAAAAATGAAAATATAAACAAGATGCTAAACAAGTATTCATGAATCAAGGATCTTGGTTCACTAGCCACTTCTCATTTTTCTTTCCTCTTTCTCTTCTCTTTTATTGCCAAAATGATCATCTACAATTTCTACTCATCCTTATCTTTTGTTTTCTATTTTCTACTTAGAACCAAGCTGGTAATTTGCCATGCACTAAAATCTTGCATTTTAGATTTATAGCAAAACTTTTAGTTCTTGGACTTCCCTGGGTGGCTCAAATGGTAAAGAATCCGCCTGCATTGCAGGAGACGTTGGTTTAATTACTGGGTTGGGACGATGCCCTGGAGAAGGAAATGCAACCCACTCCAGTATTCTTGCCTAGAGAATCCCATGGGCAGAGAGCCTCGTGGGCTACAGTCCATGAAAGTCATAAAGAGTCAGACACAGCTGAGAGATTCACACTTTTCACTTTTAGTTCCCACTTATTTCAGTTCTCAAGTCTGATACTTCACACATACCACCATCTTTCTATTGAAGTAGAACTAGAAAAACAAAAATAATTCCCATCCCAAAAGGGATTACCAAAAGGAATGATGGAATAATTGGATTTTTCACAAAAAGGGTAACCTAATGATAGCCTATCTTACTCTTTTGAAAGACAACTCATAAAGATTTTCCTTATGTTTCTAGCTTCTTGATGGCATTCAATAAAGTGAAAAGAATCAGCTCATGAATGGTGTTGAAAAGAGTACAGTGATTTTGCTGGAAAACAGTAGCTGCTTTTAAAACAGCAACAAGTGGAGAAGAACACAGAATATGCTGTTGATAACTAGGTCTCAGCTCATTCAAGACAATCCAGGGGACATATAATTTCAGACAGCAAACTGTTCACTTGGACATCTGAACTGACTGGAATGATGTGCCACTGTGAGCTCTGGTTATCTGAGCAGCTTATTTCAGCAATTCATTACTTGCGAGCTTTGAATAGTGCTAGGCACAAAATAAATGCTCAATAAAATATGCAATAACAAATCCTAAATAGAGCTTTGCCTGTGCTGTCATCAAGTTCTGTGGTCAATATCTCTTTGCTTAGTGTTGAATAATTCAATTTTCAGTGTCACCAACCAGAATGTGTTCAGAACAAAGAGGTTTAATTACACACTAGAACTCTCAAACTCTTGAAAAATACTGTTTCTCTTTATTAGACCAAGGCCTTCCCTGGTAGCTAGTTGGTAAAGAATCCACCTGCAATGCAGGAGACTCTGGTTCAATTCCTGGGTTGGGAAGATCCTCTGGAGAAGGGCTACACTACTTGCTCCAGGATTCTTGGGCTTCCTATGTGGCCCAGTTGGCAAAGAATCCACCTGCAATGAGGGAGACCTGGGTTCGATCCCTGGGTTGGGATGATCCCCTAGAGAAGGGAAAGGCTACCCACTCCAGTATTCTGGCATGGAGAATTCCATGGGCTGTATAGTCAGTGGGGTCTCAAAGAGTAGGACACAAGAGAACGACTTTCACTTGACTATTTAAAAAACATGTTCTCCTTAATGGATTAAACTCAGAAAAAAATAAAGATGAAAGCAAAGCAAACAAGAATATAATGGATTTTACATGATACACGGCAAAATTTTGTTTTCTATTATTCATCTTTCTTCTAGATTTACATATCTATCCATTTATACATAGGGAATTGAGGACTTTTAAAAGTTGGGGACACCCCAACTTAAGAGATGCAACAGTATTTGAGATCTAAACTTCAAAAATAAATTCACCAAAGAAAACTTTTTTTTTTCCTGAAAAACCATTATGAATTTAGAATCTTCTTTTGCTCTTTCACCAGTAGATCTCCTACTGCTGTTTGGCTAGTTTCTTGGCAAGATGCTTGCATTTCTAAAGCAACCTCCTCTTTCTCCAGTTTCCTAACTATGGGCATTCTGAGGTGGGGTAGGAGAGGGAGCCCTAATGTTAATGCTAATGTCAAAGTACAAAGAAGGAAATTTAAATTCTCCCTAATATTATAAACACCAAAATTCAATACATTCAGCTTTCTTTGCTTTTTCTCTTTCTCAATCCTAGGTGTCCTAAATTCTACTTTTTATTGTTGAAGGAATTTTTTAAAATTCTCATTTAGGCCATCAATGGTTGTAACTATTATCTTTTCAAGATCTATTTACCCATAATCTAGATTACAGAAAAATGCAAGTAGAATAAGAAGAATAGCATCTTTTATTATTATTAAAACAACTTAGTAAGAAACTCCTGAAGTAAATGAGTTAACCTTTTGGCACCCTAAAGGATGAGTGGCTAGCTTTCCTGCCCACTAACTAGCTACTTTTGACCTGACTAAAATCATTTCAGAATCCCTCCAGTGTCTACTCATTCAAAAGGCCTCCCCCACCCCCATACCATCTTCATCCAATGAGCTGTCTGCCTGATCTGCATGCAATATTGTCCGCCAGCATGAACGATTTACAATGGGCACTTTATTTCTGTAATTTAAAAGAGAAAAAAGAGAGAGAGAAACAACTCTGACTCAAAATATCATTTTTCCTTTCTAATGGATGAGTAATAACCAGGAGATTTCTGAAAAGCTGTCCAGGGTGCCTGTCAGAGCTGGCAAAATTTCTGACCCAGAGAAATATATTCACAAACAGCCCCTGTGATTATGAGTTACAAGCCCTTTTAGAGAAAGCTGCTTAGGGAAGCACCAGAGAAATTATAACGCTAGTCTAAATACTTGGCACACGGAATTCACCACTTGTACACATATACAGTTTTTCACAGAAGAAAATATATAAAGTTATATGTTCTGGATGAAATTTAAAACAACATCTATGGGGATACATGTTATACAAGAACTCTACGATGAAACCCTATTTCAATAAATGCCCAAAGGCTAGAAATCAGGAAATGAACGTAAATTAGATCAGACTTGGCACCTTGAAAATCCATATTCCCATCAGCCCCAATCCTTGTGCTCCAATTTAACTTGATTCTGAAGATCCTCTTTGTGGTCTGATTTGGAACCTATTACTTCTCTTTTGAAATGAGAACAATGAGGGAGGAGAGAAGGGATATGTGAAGGAAGGTAACAATGATTCACTTGAATTAAGGGATCATTTTGCTTCATGTTCCCTTTCAGTCTCTCTTTCCCTTGCATAGATCTTGGAAATAGTTGTTGTTCCAGTGCCAACTGACTGAAGGCTGTGGGCATGGTGCTGGAGTAGAGAGAAGCAGCTTAACGTCTCCAAACAGAAACGGCTTGTCAAACACTAGACACCAATGGAGGAAATTAGGAAACTAGAGGTTAAGACAACTGTGTTCATTCAATGCAGAGCTTTGCCCGACACAGGATTTCTCTCCACAGGGCTACTCAGCTGAGGCTTCCTCTGGCTGGTCCCTTGGGAAAACTCTGCGACTTGGGCATAACTGCCCTCAAGGAAGGTCTCCTCGAAGGCTCTTCATTTTGCAGAATGTGAATGCTGTATCTGCCATAAGTGAGGAAGTGTGCACTTAGCTAGGTATGTGGGATCTACATGAGATTATTTACATGGATATGCAATGAAAATGATTAATTCAGTGTTTATAAAATCCCCACACACATAGTAAGTTTCTTGGATAAAAATCAGTTAAAGTGGCAGTTTGGCATCCTGTGGAAGAAACATCTGGTTGGTTGACTGCAATTTCATTTATGAATCAGCAGTTTTGGCACTGTACAGACACAATCAGAGATTAATTTTATGATGTTATTCAAGCTTATTTGTGCTCTGTTAAAATGTGGGCAAATGTCCCAGTGCCATGGCAGGGTGGGGGGGCTGATATAGTAATAACATTATTTAGTGAGTAAATACTATAAATATTAATGGGATAAATCACATAAAGAGTAATTCATGTCACATTTATACTCTGCAGAGTACCTTTATAGGTATTATATCATTAGGTTCTTATATTAATAATAACCCTGTGAAGAAGACAAACGAGATGTTTTCTATTTCACAACTGAGGAAACTAAGGCCAAGGAAGTCACTTTCCCCAAGGTAACTTTTCAACCAGTTTGATTCAGTTCATCTGATTCCAGTTCCAGTGCTAATTTTTAACTCATAGGAGGTAGGGACACGAGCCAAACACCTCAAGTTTCTTGCTTTGGGTTCAGAAGTGGAAAAGGAAAAAGGAAAAACTGCTCCTCACAGTTCAGTCTGTTTGCAGTAATAGTGTGTATTTGTGGGTACTGGGTATTCCTGGGTATGGCACATATGTATGCCTGTGTGAACCTTTGCATTTTGCGTATTACTGTGCCCTACACATACTCATCAGTATTCACAAGGCTTGTGTGTTTGAAAACGCATGGTTAACTCTGGTCTTAGTCACTTTTTACATGCCCTGCAACAGTAAAGGTACTTCTTAGTTGAAATAGAAAGAAGGAATATAAAGATGTCATTGACTGTAGCAAACACCACCTTCACTTTCAGTGTGCCCTGGAAAAGAGACAACTTCCATTGCCTATTGTATGACAAGCTAGAATTCTAATTCTCAATATTTATATTTGAAAAGAAGGGGAACCATCTCTTTACTTCAACATGTTTGTGAAAGAAACATTTTTCACTTTTTAAAAATTCCCAAACATCCAAACTGTTTTTTTTTCTTTCTTTCTTCCTTTTTAAGATGTAGTGTTTGCATGCTATTCTGAACATACTGTGAAACTCAGCCTGAGTGGAAATTGAGTTTGTTATTGGCTAACTTCTTCTTAACAGTTCAATTTAAAATTCAAGAAATTTGGCCCTTCAAGTGTTGTGTGTCCCAAAACACATAAAAAGAAGCCACACCTGTGTATAAGGAAATAAGGAGATCATGCTAAAGATATGAATGCCACAAAACACAGTTAGTTTCATAGGCTTGATTCTTAGGTCTGCCTTTTTTTCCCTGTTTTTCATGCTTCAAGAGTAAAACAAAGAACATGCTACTAGCAAAGATTAATGCAAAAAAGGTGGCTCTTCCCCAAACATTCTGCCTTTTTATCCCACTGTCTGAAAAATGAATTGAGGTTTCTGAAACTAGCTTTTTGAATTTCTTTTCATTAGGAAGTATATTTGTAAAACAAGCTCCAATTTTTTGCCATTCATGATTCCTGGTCACAGGGTGATATTCTTCAGTGACACAGTCTTCAATGTATATGAGCTAAAGGATCATTTCTCATCCAGGGCTCAAAATGTAGTTCAGGCGCAGCTGAAACTAGCCCCTCCCTCACTCTCCTCTTCAACAACAGCAGCTCATTATCAGGAGCACGTTGCAAAGGGCGGTGCAAGCACAAAAATCAATCTGATTGCCTGTATAGCTCTGCAAAATCATTCCAGGGGAGAAAAAGACATGTCGGAGAGGAAAGAGAAAAGGGGCTGGGAGGATGGAAAAGAGCAGGAATGAGGACGTAAGCCCTCACAGGCCCATAAGGACTGAAGTTTAATGGCTGAGTGCTTGTTTTGAACTGTGACCTGAGGTTTGGCTGGGCACTAACAGTGGCATGCCTCATCAGCCACTGTCATAGCCACCCCAGGGTATACCTCCAGCAGGGAGTCTGCCTCGTATCCTGAATTCTCAACTACCAGCTACCCACTGCCTCCTCCGCACGCACTGCTGAGACCCTGCCGAGAAATCAGCATGCAACCCAAGGAAGCATCCTTTCCTCTGGAATAAAAATTAATATTACTTGTCATATTTCATGTCTGAGCTCTTTTCATGCTTTATCCTCTGGTAATGAGGGCTAAATTACCAATATTAGTAGATTTTCATGGCTAGCACAGAAAGAGCTGTTACCAGAATAAATGTTTGCCTTGCTTCTGTTGGACACAAGCTCTGCTAATGCAGCTTTGCTAATTATTTCTAAATAGGCAATAATCTGCATCCCCTAGTGCTGGATAGTGGATTGGCCACGTACCTGCTATTTCCCTTATTTACATGTTTTACAACTTTATCAACTACACTAATTACACTCTGAGCACTGTTTAAAATTTTCTGTTAATAGAGATACAATGATGCACCAGAGGATGTGTATTTATGCCATAATTACGCCTCTGTTCCTACGATGCAGTCTCCAATTAGCTGTCTACGGTGGCACAAGCAGCTGCCTGATATTCTAAAGCAGTGAAACATCTGCACGGCGGATGATACGCTCACATGGATTTTTTTAAGCCTAGAAATTTACACCCAAGGGAGTGCAGACAAATAGGAGCCTGTCATGTGTAGGGATGATTAGAAATCCTCACCATGGCAACATTGGAGCAGCCATGTCACAGAGTGAGGGGACACATGTCTAGATGAAGGCGCTAAAAACATTTGCCATTTTTAGCTTCAGTCTTCCAAACTTCCCTCCCTCCCCCTTTCTCTTTTTCATATTCTTTGCTTTGCTTCTAAAGCCAACCAAAACAGCAGGTGAAAAGGCCAAAGTCTGCAGCCATGCAAGGCATATGACACACGGGATTTAGTGTTAGGAAAAACAGTGTACAATCGGAAATGTTAGACCCAGGAAACGTGCAGGGCCCAAAAGGGTGTGTGTGTATGTGTAGTTTCTTTGAAAAATATCGAATAATAATTATTTTCTATTTTTTTAGTGGTGAGTTATGTTCAGAGAAACAGCTAAGATAGAAAATAAATACTAGCATGTATGAGTGGAGGTACCTTGTTCAAAAGATGACACCTAATTTAAAATTTCCTTTTAACCCTCATTAACAGTTACAATTTCTGCATGAACAGTTGGCTAGCACACAGTAGTGAGTAGGGAAGGCACACAAATGTCTTCTAGTCTGATATTGAATATATTTCTTAATGGCTGCTTCTCTGATAAGCTTGCTTGTATAAAGGCAGTGCATGGATGTATTTAACTATACACAAAAAGGCATTAAGCCCTATAGGCAAATATGGAGGCAATTCAAAAACACATCATATGTTTCCTAGAATTGTATTGATTTGTATGTTATAATTATACTTTTGTTAGGAGTAACATTGTACTTTGTTTTGACCAGGTAGGCTTCAAAGATTAGCTCATGGTATTATTGTTTTGCTCTATTATATTGCCTTTATTTATGTATGAAAATACTGAAGTTTGAATTATTAATTTAAAATTGGTTTTCCAAATAATTATCGTATCAAATGGTCATGGCAACACTTCACAATTAATAACAAAGACATGTTTAAAGGTATTTAATTAGCAGAGAGCTGAGAGGTGAAGGGGGGTACCACTAGTGAAATAATTAGAGGGAAAATGCTTTAGTATGAAGAGCAATTATAGGTAGGAGCAAAAATGTAACATATGTGCTAAATTATAAGTGTACCACAAGCAATGTGAACTGCATTAAGAATCAAGCCCAGTCAGTTAAAACCAGTGCTTGTGCTGTGATAGAAGTCCTAGAGGAAAGGCACTAGACTGTCCATAGTTGTGTTCTTAACATCACTTAGGATTTCTAAAATGTCAGGGTAAGGTCCAGATCATTTAGCACAATTGGACTTAGAGCACATTTCAAAAAGAAAAATTCATTCATTCTTTTGAGAAAAATACAGTATTAGGAAAGTTTCAGCTATGAAAAGGAATATATAATACCTTTTGTTAATAAACTAAATATTTGCATATATACATATACATATATACATATGCAAAGCTAGCAATGCTTTCAAAATAATTGCATAATACTATATGCCCATTGTATAAAATCTCAAAGTTGGAGTTGTGTGTTTTAGAAGCAGGGTTTTATAATTCCTCAATCTGTTTAAAATAACTTCATGAAACTCTAGTAAAAATTTTAAAGAAAAGACCTATTTGAATTAATAGGCTATATCAGTATTATCGGGTTAATGGCAGGTAAGTCTCCTAAGCCCACATCTTCTAATTTCCCAACCCTCCGGGAACACTGGGTAGATGGTGATCAATATTTCAGTCAGCCCCTCAGGCTCCTGGCTTTTAGAGACCATGGCACTAAGGCACTTTACAGTGTTTACCAAGGAAACCATAAGATGTTAACAGTGGAAATGTCTCTCCTCCTCTTAATACTTTAGCTAACATGGGAATTAGTTACATATTCAGTTCCAAAAGAGAAAATGAGAATTGTGTTCATTTCCCAAACCCAGGAAGTGAATTTTGAGTGCTACTGGAGAGTGGCTATAATATAAACAATTCCTGTCAGGACTCTGATCTCTGGGTCTCACCGTCCCCCAGTATACCATATTCTGTAAGCCTTAGAGTAGAGAAGTATGAAACTGAAGATCCACCATCCACTACATCTGTCAGCGTAAGGACAGAGTTTATCTGATAAACAAGTCATTTTTGGAAACTGCAGATGCTCCCACTGTGAAGTATTAAATGTGGCCCCGCTTAGATACATAGAATGGGGTTCCGGTCGACTGAACGCAGGCTGATAAGCTCTGCACAGCTCAGAATGCTGTTTGCCCACATACTAATGTTAAACAAAAGAACCGCAGACTGCAGAGAAAGGATGCGGGTCAGACCAGTAAATTGCTTAAACCCTTAGGCAGCCTTCTGAAAAGAAAAGGCATGAAAGAAGCTGATATGAGCTTTTATGCAGAATTGTTCTGTTTATTATCCCTGTTAAGGAAATGATGGCAAGTGTCTTGTTAAACTCTATATTCCCAACAAGGCGAGAGGACGGACTCCCTCTAAACAAGATGCAATATGCCACTGGTCATCACTGATGAACCATACATCGCTTCTATATTATTTCTACATTATGAATACAATAAAGAGATGATAATAAAGCAGTACACATGATAACCATAAATGCTGTTAAATTGTGTACTATTATTACCCTACCTGATTTGTCACTGGGCATTCCAAGTTAATAACAATCTGTCATGGGGGAAATCCATTTTGTATAAAAATTTCACAACCTTCCATTAAAACTTTTAGCTTTCAATTGTGATGACTCAATTTCAGATGAATTGCTTAGACAGTTTAATAATAAAATCAGAATAAAATATGACATTGTGGCAACATGTAAACTTACCCTGAGAAGAGCAGGGATATAATTTTATTAGTAAAATTCTCCAGTGGATAACATGACAGTCAATACTGAACATCCCCCATGTTAGGAGTTTGAGCTGGGGGAAGGGAAGGGAAGATTCTCAAGTTTGCTAGACTTTCAACACTTCCCCTCAGGTCTGACCCCTTAAAAACCAGCATCTTTTCTGAAAGCAGACTTTTTTTTTTTTCCTGCTTATTCTCCTCTCTTCTCCCTCCCCTCCCACAGAGACACTCCCATTCTGATTCACGTATTGGGACAAAGGAAATGAGGGAAGATCCCAAGGCTTAAGGAAAATCTGATGAGAGAACACTAAGAGAGAAGCAACCCATTCCATCCAAATCGCAGAGCAAGAAAAGATTTACAATCAAAAGGCCACTGCACAGGAGAAAGAAAGAAAACTACATGATTAAAGACAGAAAGAAAAACACACATTGGCAATTGTACAAACAATAAAAAATTAAAAATTACCCTTTGCTTAAAAGTAGTCTAACATGTCATTGAGTATTACTTTGACATTTCCCTATGGCTTTTCTCAACAGGCAACAAATGAAAGCAATCTTGAAATCATTCTGCTAAAGGCTCAGTGCAGGAGGCCAGTCCATACATTGTCATCAGAAAAATCTTCCAGTCAGGCTTGAAGCATTCCACATCTATAGGAGCAACAGGTTTTTAATAGAAAATACTCAGCTCCGAGCTCAAATGTTTAAAAAGCAAACGAAAGTTAAAGATAACATGCACATCTGTACAGGTATACATATTCATATGATTCTTCCCTATTTTAATCAAATTTTAGAGAAAATAGAAGTTGAATAGTTGAACCATCAAGAAATGTAGGAACAGTAGAAACAGAACTATTTCTAGAAGGAATACGAAAGTAGCAACGAAGAGCAAAAAGGGAGAGCCAAGTCTCTCAGAGCACAGGAGACGGGACGTACGGACCCAGGGTGACCAGCAGAGAGTTCAGCTAAGAACAGATATCAAAGGGAAAGGGAGGGTCACAGAAGTAAAAACCAGTTAGCTTTAGATTTGAAAACCAAAACAAAAAAGCACCACTACACACCAGCTTCTGACACTGTGACATTGTAACTCCAGTGAATGGTCCATGGAGGGAGCTGTTGACGCAAGTTCCTGGGTGGAGATAAAACGACACCATTACACCCAGCTGAAAAGAAGGGAAGGGAAGAGAACTTGACACATTTGAAATGATTTGGCAGAGATAATTTCCTTTAAGCTACAGATCTGCTGTCCAGAAGGGCTTCCCAGTGTAGATCCCTCCCCAGCACCTGTGTAGGGCCCCATGCTGCCTGAGTCAGAACTCAGTGCCACAGCTTCATCAGTCCGCAGCAGAAGCGAATTCAGATCACAGGAACAGCCCACCTCTGCAAAGAAGAAAGCACCGAAGAAAGCTGGGCGGAAGTGAGCTAACCCCTGAAACGCCAGCCATTCTATTATGGTAAATATTGGCTTTAGGCAACACTTTAGGTAAATAGATTGGAGGGAAGCTGTCACAGAAAGGCCACTTTCAGACCCCTCAGAAGGGACAGGGAATGCGGGCAGAGTATCTTTTTGCATAACATCTGACTCCAGAATGCATAATGGGTGGCATCACTTCAAATAATTTTCGTTTTGCACACTTCCATGTACAGAAGTTTTGCAGGGTAATTTTTCTTTCTCTTCTAATTGCTTGGCAATAGACATTGACTGGTTTCTGATGATGAAAGTGGAAAATTATAGATGAGGAACTAAGAACCCTAACTGCTCAATATTTATCCCCAAGGATCCTCACCCACCTCTGGGGGTGGGGTATTCTTCAGGGCATAGGACTCACTGTTCCCCCTAAAAGGGGCAAAGAACAGGGCTGAGGCAGAGCGGTCTGTCCTCAGCTGCCTTCTGCCTCAGCTCATAAGAGGAAGATCTATTGGAAACAGCAGACTTTAACAGAATCTAAGAGCAACAGTGGTAACAGTTGTTCATAAAAATGGGATAAGCTTTTTCTGAAAAAATTGTAGACTTCCTCCTCCTCCTCTTTTGTTTCTTTAAATCTCTGTGTTTGAGATGGTGAAAAGCTCAGTTCAGCAAAGACGATTACCTAACTTGGAGTAAACTTGTATCATTAGAAATTAACATTTTGTAAAACGAAACTTTTCTTTGGCAGCACATGTATATTTGCTTTTAGAAAAGCTACCACAAAGGTTATTATCAGAGGTTGAAGAATCTTTTGAAAGTGCAGATGTTGAAATGAGAAATTCTTCTACTTCTCAATTTCTATGGAGTTTACATATTCAGCCATTATCACAAGTCATTTGCCCTTAAGTCATAAAAATTCGGTATATATTTTTGAGACGTTTAAGATTCTCATAAACCAATATTTGCTAAAAATAAAGAATATAAAAATACCAACATTAAAACTATGGTTTGACCCTATCTGCTTGGAATGGTACTAAAAAGTAGAGATAGACCAGGGAAATTCTTTTCAATGGAATTTCTGTAGAAATTAATGAAATGGTGAGACTTCTACTTGAGTCCTTAAGGGCTTCCTTGAATTAAAATGCTCTTTTGCCTATAATGTCACATTTGTCCTCATGTCAGTTTAGATGTGGGACAGAAGTTATTACTAATATCAAGGATTTAAATGAAGAGACTATGGTAAAAAGTTAATGGCCATTAATAATGCTTAATTAAGAGGAAAGCTATTTATTCTGTTCACATTTTTTAGTAGCTTTGCTTTCTGCTGGGTAACTTCAGGCCTTGACGTAATTACCAAAACTTACTTTTGATGTATAACCTAAAGCTGGTTCTCAAAAGCATGATGCTTGTATTTCAACATATAAGACTAAGGGTTTACATATTGATCTATTAAATTGTTTTCATTTTCTAATAAAGAATCCTTCCTAGTCTGGCTTTCTTGTACCTGAATTCTAAGTTGTTTGTGAAGTGTGCTAATTGATCACCCCAAACAAACATTACTTATTGTTTTGTTATTTTTTTTAATTTAATCATACATAAGATCAGATGAGGAAACATAAAATGGGACAATGAAAGGAAAATATTAAAAAAATAAAGGAAAGTTACTGATGGAGTGCTTTGGTAATTTTCCGTCATTGTGAACATATTTGCACATCAAACGTATTTCTAGAATAGTAACAAAATGAGCAACATGTTTTAGACTTTAAGGACATTTTTATATAGGTTGTGTTTACATCAGTTAATACATCAGAAAGCTTAAGACACTTTTGAATTAGTAATATTTGTATATTTAGCATATCTCCACTTCCTAGTTGTTTCTCCTGTTAACTAACTTGACCTCTCTGATCTCAGTTTCCACTTGTATGAATGGTCACCCTTCTAAGGCAGAAGGCTGATATGAGAATTAATTGATTAGTCACTGGGACTAACACTTCTGATCAAAATTTCATTAGTTCAAAGAACAAAGGATTTTGTACTGAACTAATGTGACACACTTATTTTATTTAGAACCAGCTATTGGAGATTTTTTTAATATATTAGATCCAAAAAAAATAGAAATTATGCATGTGTACCTAATATTCTTGATTATTTTTGCAACGAAAAGTCTCAAATTTTATTGAAAAAGACACAAAAGAGTTACCTTGATATTTGGGTTCTAGCCTTAAATTCCCTTAGAAGGAAATCTTATTTCTCATACTTTCCTGCAGTGGGGACTTACTGCCAAGTTACATCCATCCCTCTCTGGCAGACTCTGAATGTGGGACAGAAATTTCTCATTTAGAAATCCACTACTTTGGTTTATAGGTTTATTGGACAAATAGGAACCTTTGAGAATAAAAGGGACACTGTTGACAACCACTGTCTAACAACAGGAGCAAACCTAGATTCTCTCTAGAAATCAGGGGCATGTAGTGCAACTCCTCATAAGTGGCATCCTACAGGTGAGACATTTGTTTTCATTAATACCCGAAATCAATAACTTGTGAGATATTTTACTTTTCACCATATGTTTATCACTTGAGTGACGTGGAAATTCCGTCTTTAAAAAGACTTGGGATGACTATCAAAGAACTACTCTTTAGGTTATGAGGGACAATTTTATGATACAGAAATTTTCTGTAATAGTATTTTTAAAGCAGAGACCTGTAAATATTTTCTTCCATTCATTTGGTAATATTGATAAAAGTATTCATAGAAAAGCAGTTTACCAAATCAAACTAAGCCAGAATCACCTCACTCCATTTTTAGACAACTTCCAAAAAGACAAAGTCTGACATTAATACTTATTGATGTTTGCCTTAATTTAAAGATGCAGGCCATCATAGAATATTGATGAGGCTTCATTTTTATCTCTTTGGTGATATCTCCATTGCCTGGAATTTACAAAGAGATCCCAAACAGAGATCCTGAACTAATACTATGAAATTCTCTTACATGAGCGATGATGCCAAACATACCTTTTTGGCCAGATGAGGTTAACACAACACACGTGAGCTGCTGGAGCTCTTCTAGTTGGGCAGAGGATCATCTTGCCATCAAATGTGACCTGACACGCTCAACAACCGTTGATATATGTGCAGTAGTTACTAAGGCTAAACTCTTGATCAATATGTCAGATTTCAAAAGCGATTGCAACAAAGTAGACTCTGGATTATGAGGGAGCTGAATTCACAAAGGCAATGGAAGAGGACAAATCAGGCAGGACTGCGTGCATTCTGCATGTCAAAGGACAGAGCGCATGATGCCGGATCTATAAAATGCTCCAAGTACTCAGGCAGGCAGTAGTCTGTGGATCATTTGGTGGGCTAAAAATGTTAAACATTACAAGTTAATTATTACCAAGAAGAAGAAAGAGAAGAGGAGCATGAGCACACAGAGTTCTGTAAACCCCAGTAATTCTGTCCAGGCCTGTGACTTGCTCAGACCTCACCTAAGCATCCATTAACATGATAATGCGCATTAATCCCGCCAAACACAACTCATCTGTCATCCTCAGTGGCAACCCATCTGTGTGCATGTTGAGGGGGGAAATTCACAGTCTTAGCTGCTCACGGATTAGCTTCAGAGGAAAGGCTGATTTTCCCGTAATTCTTTGCTAGGAAAGCACTCATTTGTTTGCATTTATTGAAGCACCTATTTACTTTTCAGCTTTCATCATCTCACCACCATCTTAAGCTAAAGCTAAGCAGAGGATGGATATAATGGCAATAAAAACATCTCAGGGCAATCAAGCTGAAGCTTAATTCGGTTCTCTCTCAAAGTTTGTGTTATTTTTTATTCTTATTTCTTTGGCTGACCTCAAATATGCTTTCTATCAGAGCAAAGAAGAAATGTGTACATAATTTTATATCTTTGTGTTGTTTATTAAGGGCTCTGATCTTCAATATTGCTTTTATCTAATTGATATAAAATGAGTCAAAAGACTAGGTATGTTTTATTACCACATACATTATCCATTGAGTGAGCAGAAAGAGAAGGTAAGAATCAAAATGGCTAAATTTTTTTTCTCTCTACTTATTTAAAAACAAGCACAGTGCTTTCTCTCCTTGCTATGAAACCTTACCAAGTGGTTAAATATTCTATTCTTTGGGCTATATCTACTTTGGACAAAATTATATGTGTATTATATGCAATACAAACCTCTCTGATGCAAATGTACAAAAATATTAAAAAGCACTAGCAAGAGAAATACAATTAAAATGTTTTGAGGATAAACTAACTATTCCATTCAGTCAATTTAGTGGAAAGATAAATTAGTCACAAGGCATCATGACTGGTTGGTTGACTTAATTGTTCATTTTTCAATGGATTAGGTTGGAATAATCCAGCAATGACCCTCTGTGTTAAGGAAAATATGCAAATAACTATTTAAAAAATAACCATCATCAAGCAACCAGTTTGACTATTTTTCATCAAAATGATCTGTCATTTAATGAACCCAGGCAGCAAGTTTATTCAAAATCATATTGATCTATGTTTGGGCATGGATAAACATTTTAAAATTAACACTTACAAAAGCAGTAAATCTTTTATTTTTGATTTCCTAGTATAAAGTGTTTAAAATAAGTCCAGTATGATGTTACAAAATCTTAGATGCAGCTGTTCCATCATATAATAAGTTTGGTAAAAATTGAGCTAAATAAGTTAACCAGGTTAATTCATATCAGAACTTCTTAATGAATTCTGTGCATCTATATGCAGGAAACGCATAAGGAGGTTATTTTACATTTTAAGCTGTTTCCTCATCTGGAAAGTGGGGTCAAAACAGGATCTCAGACCAATTAACACAGACAATCAGAAAGCACTTAATCAAGGTTAGCTAATATTGTCATCATGTATAATTTTTCCAAACCTTTATGGCAAAGTATCATTTCTCCAAGTAACATTGCCTGAGATCAAATTTATAGAACTTACTCACCTAGACTAACATTGTAACATTTCTGTTAGAAATATCTAGCAGAAGAATTTCTCCACCTAATAAATCTTTAATGTGAAGAGTTAACAGCTTAATTTTTTTTTTTAACTAATAGGTAAAATACCTATTAAAGAATCAAAATGAAAGCTAACACATTCATGGAGAAAGGATCAAACTATGAAACTTGTTACTTGAAGTAACCTCTTTTTGGGTACCTGGTACTGACTGGTTCTTACCACCTGTCCATCACACCTGGAAAATGAAACAGATGTTAGAAAGCTGATATAGAAAAGCAGGACTACTATTTAGGTTTTTTTTTTTTTTTTTTCTTCAAGATACTACTAATGTAAATGACACAGAAGTCTGTGTATAGCAGCACTTCTGAAAAAGAACTTTGTAAAAAGAGCATGAAGGAGGCATGAAGGAAGCTAGCAAGACCCATTTGGGTCTTTATGTGCAGGTACGCACAAGGTAATACTGAGTTTGACTAAAGCTGTGCAAACAATCCTAAAGCCAAATGAGTCCAACGCTTGATGCCTAAGGAGTTGAAATTGAAATTTCCAGACAAGACAGTCTTAGAAAAGCTACTTAGGCACAAAGGAAATGTCCTGTTTCATCCTCACTGAGACCCAGAGTGACATTTTAAGGAAAAAAAATATTTACAGTTTTTCAGTTTTTTTCTTTAGGTAGTTCATAACCAGAATTCCTTTCAAATTTATTTAAAGCCACCAGAAGTAAATTTTGTGACTTAAAACACTTCATTTTAATCATTTAAAATATGTGGGTAGTTGTGATCTATCAAAGTCAGTGAAAGATTTAAAACTTACAGGTGTGTATAGAACTTCAGCTTCACCAAAGTGAACTCAGTGCATTTGCTTGAATATGCAATGGTGCAATCACTAAAATAAATGTACTTGCTGCAGTCAATTAAACATTGTATTGTACATGTGTGTTTATTCAATTGTGTGACGATACAGTGATTGAAACACACACGCTCGGAGCATTTGTCTCAATCTGCAGTGCATTTATTTAAATGTACAATCAATCATAGTCCTCTGCTTTTAGTTTTTCCTTTGTATTTTTAGAGAATACTAAATATAAGCCATTGTGCGTATGCTGTGACATGGTGAAGAACTGAAATGCACATTAAGTAAAGCAATATAAAATGGGAAGTTTCAGGGAAAGAAATAATGCAACTAATATGTGTAAATGGGCACATCTGTCAAATCTAATATATAAGGTCAGAGTTTTATATTCTGAACTGTTCCTGTTGATTAACTGCTGTGCATATGGTGGTATTAATATATCTTTAATAGTAATTAACAAACGGGATGTAAAGACATCCAAAGCTATATTAAAATACTTGTTTCATATTTGTATATAGCTTTATTGAGTCTTGCTCAATATCATTCATTATTTTAAACATGCTTATTATTTTATTCATCAGGCTTTTCTACTGCCTGAATTTGTGGTGCCTTTCATTTTTCTGTTAGTTCTGCCTGTGAATTCTTATTCCAGTGTATGATATCATATTGTGTAATTTAAAAAAATAACCTCTTCCTCCTACGGCTCTCTCTGTGGTTATTTTATGTGGTCCAAGTTGAGGGACGGAGAAGTCAATGGCACCTCACTCCAGCACTCTTGCCTGGAAAATCCACAGACAGAGGAGCCTGGTGGGCTGCCGTCCACGGGATCGCTAAGAGTCGGGCACAACTGAGCGACTTCACTTTCACTTTTCACTTTTATGCATTGGAGAAGGAAATGGCAACCCACTCCAGTGTTCTTGCCTGGAGAACCCCAGGGACGGGGGAGCCTGGTAGGAGGCCGTCTATGGGGTCACACAGAGTCGGACACAACTGAAGCAACTTAGAAGCAGCAGCAGTAGCAGCAAGCTGAGGGAATGTCTCTCCAGAGCCAGTTTTCCTGCCCAATGTTCTGACCTGGAACCCCAGTTCAAGGGTTTCATATTCTCACGGGACATTTTTCTCTCCATACAGTGCCAAGGTAGAGAAAGACAACCTGCCCCACCCACTTCTGGATTTATGTTCCTGTATTTTCTTTACCTGGTCTTCCCTGGTGGTTCAGAGGTTAAAGCGTCTGCCTCCAATGCGGGAGAGCCTGGTTCGATCCCTGGGTTGGGAAGATCCCCTGGAGAAGGAAATGGCAATCCACTTCAGTATTCTTGCCTGGAGAATCCCATGGACAGAGAAGCCTAGTAGGTTACAGTCCACGGGGTCGCAAAGAGTCGGACTCGGCTGAGTGACTTCACCTCACCTCATTTTCTTTACCTAGAAAGTGTTTTCCCCCTGTATGTGACATGGTCAACTCTTCTCATATTTTAGATCTTAACTTATATCTCACCTCTTGAAAGCTGTCCTCACAGACAATTCTACCTTTTTCTTTCATTTATATATGCATTCAATTGATATTTCTTGAATGCTCATAACCTTCTAGGCAGTGAGGATATAGTGATGAACCAGATAGAAAGTGTTAGTCACTCAGTTGTGTCTTTGACTTTTTGCAACTCCATGGACTGTAGGCTGTTCAGTCTATAAAATTCTCCAGGCAGGAATACTGGAGTGAGTAGCCATTCCCTTCTTCAGGGGATCTTCCTGACCCAGGGATTGAACCCAGGTCTTCCACATTTCATTCAATTAATGTTTCTTGAATGCTTATAGCCATCGAGGATACAATGATGAGCTAGACAGATGCACCGCTTTAACCATGGAATTGATAATCTGTCAGTGTGACCCTTTCATTCTTCATCTCCTTATTCCAATTCTTGTATAGCACATGCTGTAGTTTTCTATTTTTCTACGTGCTTATGTTTTCCCTTTGTTTATTTGGCTTGGCTACACATTTACCAAGAAAAGCACCATGCCTTTTTTTGCTCACCAATGTTTTCCCTGATGCCCAGAACAGTGGAATATAATAAGATAGTAAAAAATCAGATGACTTAATTAGTCAAGAGAAGGAGAGATGAATATAATCCTTGCAATAACCCAAAGTAACCTCTACTGTCCCTAGTTTGCAGTGAAAAACATAGAAGCTGAGTGGTACAAATGGCATGTCCAAACCATGCTGCTGGTCAGTTACATGATTAGAGATTACTGTTAAATCAGTGTCCCTACTCTTCTCCATGGTATTCTGAATTATTTCATTGTGCACCAGTGAATGACAGTATGTAGTTCAGGGAGTAATCTCTGAAGAGAGCAGGTCCAAATTCAGGAAAGTTTCTAAACTTCCCTCATCTCTATAGTGAGCATAATAATACTATCTGACTGCTTCCCTGGGGGCTCAGACAGTAAAGCCGTCTGCCTGCAGTGCGAGAGACCTGGGTTTGGTCCCTGGGTTGGGAAGATCCCCTGGAGGAGGAAATGGCAATCCAGTCCAGTACTCTTGCCTGGAAAATCCCATGGATGGAGGAGTCTGGTAGGCTATAGTCCATGGGGTCACAAAGAGTAGGACACAACTGAGTGACTTCATTTTCTTTCTTTCTTTCAAAGATAACATTGTGACTATTAAATAGATGATAGATGTAAAGTGATTAGAACAGTGTAAATATTACTATTGTTGATATAGTGGTTATTATTCCTATCTTAAAACAAAAACTATATAATTGATTGTCAGAATTGTCTTCTGTGTGGAAGTTATTTGAATTATATCATTTCACTGAAAAGCTAAGGATCATTTCTTATACTTCTATTGTATTGAGATTAGCACATAAGTCTGTGCCATTCCTTAAAAGGCATTTGAGCTATATGTGTTGGGTGGATGGCTAAATGGAAGATGAATAAAAAAGGAATGACTTAATTCCTTTGCTGAAAAATAGATTGCAAATGACAAGTCCAGTCTTAAACAATACTTCTAAAATTATTAAGCAAGCACAGTCTTTTAGCATATGATTAAACCCAAAAGTGCTATGTGTTTCCTGAATGTAGAGATACCCTCTAGAGATCAGAACAGTCCAGAATTTTAGCCCAGACTCTCCTCTTAACTTTCCTATATGAGTCTCCTTGTACTACCCAATGCCTATAAAATAGGGTTACCAGGAAACAGAGAAAAATGACAATGATGATACTTAACAACATATCTGACAAGGCCATTGTCATCACTGAAAGTAGATTTTTAAAAGTAAAGCATTTTGACACTTAAACTACTATAACATCAGAACTATGATTACTTTTAGCAAGAGCTGGCAACAAACACTTGACTCAAGGGAAACAGAAAAGGACTCAAGTGTCAGTCATGACTTCACTCGCACTTATTGGAAACTTTCAGACTTTTTTTCCCTTTGAGACTTAAATAGAGGTTCTCTTCATTATCCCTATTCAAAGGTCTCAGTTATCAGGAGCTTTTCCATAATCCAAAGCAGAAGGGAAGATGAACAGGGCAGAGGGAAGCTCAAGAGGAGGGAGATAGGTTGCTTGAAAGAATAGGACCTCAACAAAGACAGTCCAGAGAGCTCTAAGGACTAAAACCTCAGCCAGTCTCCGAGGAATCACCCAGTCTCCGAGGAAGCTAAATCACTGCCTGCCATTCACTAAACCTCAGATAGGAATGAGATTACTATCTGTATCATCCAGTCTGGGCTCACTGTGGACTCCTGCAGGACAACACATTCCTCTGCCTCCATGAAGGACAGCTACTTGACCAACTGGGATCAGGGTGCCACGCCAGGAGGACCCATATACGTGGAATCTGCTCGCTTTGCAGTTGGGCAGCTCAGCATAGAAACAGCCACAGTGGCAACTTACTTCCTCAGGACAAGAACTTCTCAGTTGACTCTCAGTTCCTCTATTTAGCCCAGGCCACTATCAATCTTATGCTGTTCAGAAGTTTACTACTTGTGCTGCATCATTTTTGCCTAACGCTACGTACACCAAACTACACTGACCTCAGTTCTGCCTGCCAGAAATGCTTCTACTCAGGTCCCTGATTACTGGGGTAATTGCATCTCCCTAGTTTACCTAAGACAGTGTGAATTTGCATCTATTGTCCCTATGTGATAACCATACTCCCTTTTCACTCCCTGAAGAATTCTGGTTTGGTCCATAAATAATAGGAGCATATTGCTATCCTAATTATAACACAGTGGCCTTCACATTCATTCAGTAGAGAAATGCATCCTTAGTCATATAGATAAAACAAACTACCAATGATTTAAAAAAATGGTAATTTGACTCCTAATGCTGCAATATTTATCAATAGCTGATATACCATATGTTCATGCTTATATATTATCCATCTTCCCTAATTGGAATATAATTTTGATAAGGGCAGGAACTTTGTTTTGCATACTGTTATATCTGCAGCACTGAGAAAGTAATTAATAAATTTATTTGTTTGCTAAATAAATGAATGACAGAAATCCAAGAGCAAAGGTGGCAGAATTTGAACCTTACTGTGGTCCCAGAACTGTACCAGGGTCTTTACATACACAGCCGTTTTCAAAACTAAAGTGACTCTGTTCATGAAAATATTACTTTTAAAGACAAATAAACCAACAAATACCAAGGAAAATAATTTAGCCAAGATCATATAGCCAAAACACCTTGGGCCCAGAGCATGCATGCAGCTGTAGCGCCAGAGTACTTGGACAGGCTGCTAATGCTGTAGCTGAACCATGCAGCCTTGTCTTTTCACTTCTAAGTATTTAATAGAAATAGAAATAGATCAGCCCTTTTGTTTTGTTTCATTCTGTTTTAGCAGATCTGTGGAAATTCAGGTTTAGGTAGAATTAAACACTTATTTTCAGTATCTGAAGAGATATATTTTGATTTTTAAAAAAATGAATTAACTGAAAATTTGTCATGCTTCCAGGTCTAGAAAGTAGTTAATGAAAAGAGCATTACGCCTCATTTCAGTATTTCTTTAAGATGGTTAAGATAGCGCACACTAAATCAGGCAGTGTTGACTGCATTATCACCATCTTGCTAGTAGACAGTAGAGGGAACTGTTAGTACATACAGCAGCAAAGCATAAACAGGCAAAGTGGGGAGAAAGCAACCAACAGCAGCATACGTTGCACTGGGATCTCTTCTCCTTTTAAATGTGAAGCCATTTGATTGTGAATTTTTCCTACCTGACAACTCCTTCTAGTCAATTTCAAGTGAAATTTCTGAAAGATTGGATGTGCATACTAAAATACAAAGAATTTCTTTTTATTGGGTTTCTTTACCAGCATCTCATTGTCATTCAGTTGAAGTGGAAGCTACCTGTCCAAGCCCCCAAGGATTTTCACCACTCTCTTCTTTTTCTCTCTAGTCGTTGTCTCCTCTGACCTCTTCACCTTCTTCTCACAATCTCAACCGTCTGGAACGATTTTCTTATTTTTCTCTGACAAGTGTCATATCTTACTTAAGACTCCCCATAAAATTCTTCTCTTCTGAGAAGAGCATTTCAAGCTTGCTTTGATAGATGTGTGGCCCTTCTGGTCATGACATCCACCATCCTACAGAAAGCCAAGGGTTGATGGCACCAGTCTACTGTCTAGTCAGTTGATCCTTCCTTTCTCACTACTCATGCCTTTCCTCCTCCAAAAGTGCCAAGCAGCCAAAGAGATTTATCTTTCCAAACAGAGAAGAAATACTTTCACTCAAGAGTTTGGCTATCATGCTAGCCCACTATAAGACGTATCAAACTTTTTCGATAGTTGAGGAAATGATTCCACCTTCAAATACCAGTGGCTTATGGCATGAGCCAAATGCACACTTTATATATTTGTCTTCCCTACATGGCTTTTAATGTATCGGGGAGAAGATTCCATTGAAATTCTTGTAAATACTACCTGAGTTTCTAAAGTTACACTGCATGGATCACGTAAAACAGAGAACCAAGGCCTATTACAATTTTAGTAAAGAATCTATTATGCATAGTGGGACAAGGGAAAAAAAAACAAACATATGTTTCGTAAACGCTTGCACCAAAAGATGTATACTGGAAGGGTCCTATGGTCATATAATCTTGGAAGTCAATACACACTTTCCACTTTGGAAAAATATGCCTGTGTCCTAAGTCATTTCAGCTGTGTCCAATTCTTTCAGACCCCATGGACTATAGCCCGCCAGGCTCCTCTGTCCGTGGGACTCTCCAGGCAAGAATACTGGAGTGGGTTGCTCTACCCTCCTCGAGGGAATCTTCCTGACCCAGGGATTGAACCCACATCTCATATGTCTCCTGCACTGGTGGGAAGATTCTTTACACTAGTGCCACCTGGGAAGCCCTTGAAAGTGTATAAAAAGTATTAATCAACATTATCAGAATAAGGCTCTGAGAAGTACTCTCAAAAACAAAATTAATACTATTTTACTCAGTGCTTATCAGAATAGTTCAATCACAGAAATCTTCTTCTTTTAATTAACATAACGCATGTTGTTATCTACCAGAAACAGCATTCAATAGAACACAATTTAGAAAATATTGACTCAGAAAATAAAAGCTGGAATAGGACTATAAAATAAATCAAGTCCAGCCCATTGATCTTATTGATGAGTAAACTCAGACATAGAAAGGATGTCTTGCAAATTCATGAAACATAACATATTTTAGTTTCTTTGTCAGCTTCCTTGAAGCTAAGTTTCCCCATGCCAATCCATCTTCCTCTAATTCCTGCCCAAGTAACTTCTCATTGCCCAGCATCCATCATTTTATGTCATAGTCAAATATCTCAAAATCACCCCTTATTGACATAGCTTAAAATTCATATTCCTTAGCATGACCTGCTATCCTCTGCATGAATTGAACATGCAATTTGTGTCATGGAAATGTGCCTAATGTGCTGACCAAAATGTGGAGCTGCTTCCAAAAGACATTCAGTACTTTTTCACCTCTGGGGATTCTGTTTATCTCACGTGCTAAGTTTTTCCCATCCCTTGAGGCCCTCTCAATGGTACTTTCTCTGTAAGGACTTCTAGGGCTCTCTTGAACTGTAATTTTATGTTCGCTTATGTTCCTAAAGCACAACATATTTGCACTGCAATTTATTAGACTTCATCGTGTATTTAAGAACTTGTCTGATATCCTCCTTAAGGGTAGGATCTGCATTAGGTTCATTCCAGAACCCTGTTGCCCAGTTAATATTCTAGGGTTAGTCATATAGTTTAGAGTCACGCTGTTATGTAGTGGTAGAGTGAGGACTACACCCTAACACTTTTCAGGATTGGTCTATTGATAATAAAACTTATTAAAAGCAATAGGAATATGTCAGTAAGATACTGTACTTTCACATTTTCATAGAGCCATAATATATCACCAATGTAACCACTGCTGTGTACTCATCTATTTCATTTTTATTATAGCTCAAGATGACCTTCCCTGGTGGCTCAGCAGTAAAGAATCCAACTGCAATGCAGGAGACATGGGTTTGATCCCTGGGTCGGGAAGGTCCCCTGGAGGATGACATGGGAACCCATTCCAAGATTCTTGCCTGGAGAGTCCCCTGGACAGAAGAGCTTGGTGAGCTACAGTCCACTGCGCCACAGAGTCACACATGACTAACGTGACTGAGTTCTCACACAAGCATAGTTCAGGACGAGAAACAAAAATGTGTGAAATTCCAAACCCATTGCACTAGTTTCTGGCTTGTTTTATTCTAAATGGTAGCATGTTTTTCTGCACACATGCTTGCCGATACACACACACACACACACACACACACACACACACACACACACGTACACACACACGTACACAAACATACAGGCCCACACAGCAGTGACATGCCAAAAACATGCAGATGCAATGTGAAAAACTCAGCCAATCATCTAAATGTTTAAGAAATATCCAGATGCTAGGCTTAATGTAGACAAACCATCTGGTAAATCAGCTTATTTTTCTACTTTTCGTCCAGTTGTTAGATGCTGTGGAAAGACAGCCCTAGGTCTGTACTTAAAGAGGAGTGAAGAATGGTGTCAGATGTATATTGCTACTCTTCTAGAAAAATACTTCCAGTTCAATAGGTTCTAGGTATAAACAATATTCTAAAGGCAGAAAAACAGAAATTCAGAGAAATGATTTGTATTTTGAACTGCCCACTTTAAAACACCTTACAGGAACAACTTTTTTTTTCCCCAGAAACTCATCTTAAAATAATACTGAACTTTGAAGTACTTGATTTCTACCAGCAAAATCTCCAGATTTTTATTTATTATCATATATTTAACAGAAGAAAAGTACCTTAGAGTTATTTTATTTCAATTCCAAATTATCAAATATAAACTGCCAGAAAGCAAATCATCTTTGACAGAGTGAAAAAGAGTTCTGCATCACCCTGTACCAAGTTATAGATCAGAAGATGTTCTACTAAAATGTGCGTCCCTCTACTTCCATGAGCATATTCACATATGATGAGGTACCGGGGTCAAGGTTCAGAAGCAGAGACAGCCCAACAGTAATTAGGACTGAAGTTGGTTTGATTTTACTTTGCAAAATAGTTAAATACCTCTTGGCTTAATCATTGATTTCAAACAATTCATAACTAGAATAAATGAACAATTTTTTTCTTTCCAGATAATGCACCAAAAAATTGTATTTTAATGTTCTTTTTCTTAAAAATAACTGCATTTTAAAAGGGAAAACTAACCAATGTGATAAATGCTACTTTTCTTCCTAATTTCCATTAGGCAGATTTTTTTTTCATATTTAGAAGTCATAGTGATATAAAAATGTCCCATAACAAAGCAGTAAAAGGGACAGTGAAAAATCAGCAAATATTGTTTTCTTAACAATAAAGTAGCCACAAAATCATAGTACACATACCACCTCTACAAATTATTAAAGGATGCCACAAGATAAAGCAGGGGAAAATGGTGTACAAAAAAATCAGATGCTCTGGAAAAAGCAAGGAGAAAAAGATGGGCATGAAAATTTATAGACAGTTTGAGGGTAGGTTTTCAAAGTGGCATGTGACAGAGCCAAGCACAAATCCTCTTACTTATTAACGGGATTTGTCCCTGTACCTGTCACACATGGCTTTGAAAATATCTGCCTCTGTGAAAGGTATACTGCTTCTCTCCGTCAGTTTTACTCTTAAGAGACTAATGTATAATCTCTTTAGGTTTCATCTTTTGTATTTCTGTGCATATGACAAATTGTTTTGAACACTCTTCATCCATACACATAAGAAGGAGGCACTAAGGGCTTATCACCGCATATTTAAAAATCCCTGAGATACTATTTTCCTCATTGGAAATAACTGTTCTATTAAAATAATCTCTAGATTTATCATTGAAAAAAATTCCAACTAATGCATGCATGCCTTGGTTCCAAAAGGCAATTGTTTTCAACCTTATCAGACATAGTGCCTCCTTTTTATAACAAATATTTTGTAACCCATTTACTATAGTGACATAAAATTTGTAGATCTTATAACCATTCTAAGCACATCATTTAAAAAACCAGTGCAATGCCCCAACTATAAAACAGAAATAAAAAGAAAGGTCTTCATAATAAAATAGCAAGTATTTTGAAATATAAATATCTGAGCATTGCTACATAATGAAGATATGAAAAAGTCAAGTCTGATACCTGTTCAGAGAACCGTGCAAATCTGTAAACATATCAGCTACCAATGCAAACCTACACGAGGTTGTTGTATTGATGCAGCAAATACCATAAAGGGAGCTACCAGTGACCAGTAATTGGCAAAGTTTAAGAAAACAATTTTCACTAAATGTACTTGATAGTTTGATTTTGAAAAATTCAGTGTAAATGAACATATGGATAAGCTTTTATAATAACAGGTAAAGCAGAAGTGGGTTTTAGTTGAACACAGTAATAAATAGGTTTTTCATCTGTATGAATATCTGATAGGATACTCAAAAGCCCTGCAAGCATCGAACAATTTTTCAGTGCCCTGAAACCTCATGCAAGTTGCAAATATCTATCATTCCTTAGTTCACCAAGTCAGAGGTGGTCCTGGTGGTCCCGGTGCCACTCCATCTAATAAACTTTCACAAATTCTCTGAACTTTCTTTTTCAGTGATACTGTTCCACAGTGAGAACTACCGCTGTAGGATTACAGAAGAAGGAGGACTGAAACAAATGATGGCTCCTGCATTTTCTGCTTTTATTTTGCTTTGTCTTTGCGAAGGTGAGGCAAGGCTTATCTTTTAAAACTCACATTACAATTGACATTCTGTTTGCACCTTCTATGGCAGGAGCACTCAAGAATCTTCTAATTGTAACTTTCAGTTAAAAATAAATGGACTTGGCACATCGAATGGGGACATACGAATAAAATGGTCTTCATGGAGTATCATGAATACCAAGGTTGACTATTAACATAAACACTAGAAAGAATAGACTTAGTCCTTAGGAATTACATTTCGCATGCATAAACAATTAATCCAGGTACAAAAATGTAATTTCTAAATCAGAAGGAAAAATGAGATGCAGAAGGAATTTGAGGGGAAAGAAATAATAGTGTAAGCAGTTGTTTCAATGGAGAAAAATTGCCACATGACATGATATGGTGCAAGATGTATTATTCCATTTATCCATTTACCCTTAAAACAAGTCAACCATAGACATTTACCTTAGAAATCTAAAGTTCCTTATTTCTGTGCAGTACGGTTCTACAGAACCATGGATTGATGGTTTCATAAGGTATCAGTCACACTTCCATAGCATGTGCTGATATAAAAATAAAAGCTTCATTTTAAAGGATAAATAAAGCCACACTATTATCTAAACAGGGTAAAATTTAACATCCTTGTGGTTTGTGGAAATTTTTGATGTGCCTGCTGGCTTTTCAATAAAAATCAATTATGCCTTAAATGCAAGCGGTAGTCAACATACTACAGACTATAAATTCAATTTCATACTCAGAAATATGGATTAGCTGAACTTGATGCCCTTCCATTGATTTCAGAAAGCAAAAGCTGATAAGGTAAATAATAGTAAGAGGCTCTCTGACACTCCACATCAAATTCCGGATTTCCATATTATTTTTGTAAGAACTTTGCAGTCACCACAATATCCTCCTTGTGAAATATGTATGATGAATAGATATTATATGGATTGCTGATTCATCTCTCCATACGGAATGGATATTTAGCTTTCATAAGTCAGAAGAAACTGCACAGAGAAAAGAATATTCTTATTTCCCTTGGCTCAGTGCAAGATATATGTCAAGTGATTGTGAATAAATCCATAGGATAATTAGAGAACACACCAATTAAGCACTGAGTTCCCACCTAAAAAATAAAATTTGTATAAAAAAGGAGAAAACGTATAATATTCAGTGTCTTGTATGTGTGTGTGTGGAGAGAGAGACTGAGCATTTTAAAAACTGAAAACCATTTACTCCTTCTGTTCACTCAAATGAGCACCTGAAATTGGCAAGAATCTCATGGAGGGGGCATCAAGAGAGGGGAGGAAAAGAAATGATTTGGTGCTAAGAAATCTAAGGACTAATGATCATGAGGAAGAAATTTAGAATAGATTTCAACATAATGGGAGTCCAATCACATCTGCAACAATTTTCTTCTTTCCCTCCTTTAATGCGGAGAACATTTAGGTTTTATAGAACGGCTCTAGTTCACACTTTGAGCATTTATGGATCAACCATTCTCTACTGCAGTAAGCCTAGTGCATTCAGCTAAAATCCCAAAGAGTTCTTAGGAAGCTTTAGTTCACAGGCCCTGGTCTCACCTTTTGTCAACATAAGTTCCTGCTTTCCTGACACAGACAAGGGTTGCTCTGGCACACACGCAGTAAGCTAAGAGAACAAAACCAGCTCGCATTAGCTCAAAGATATACATTTCTTAAAAGAAGCAATCCTTACGGCTTCTCTAGAAGCCAGCATTATTCTAGTTCATGTAATTATTTTGGTAAAAATCCATGGCCTATTATCTCTGCCACTCCAAAGAAATTAATTATATTTGAATTTCTCAAGATAGAAGTAATTAAAAAAATAAAACTTATATGTCATTTATTTTACTGAAGCACAAGTAGTTTTATTAAAGGATGTTAAACATAAATGTAGCCTATACAAAATGCTATAAATACCAAATGAAACTGATCCTAAAGAAAAAGATCTCCAGTAGTGTATACTTTTTCCATATATGCATCTATATAGTATCTGTTTCTCGTCACTATCAGTTTCTAGAGAAATCATAAAGAAAAATAGCAGTGTAGTTGTTGTAGATTCCTTTCATGAATAAGAAATTGTTTACACAAGAAAAATAAAATCACAAAAGGAATGCTACAGTCTCATTTCTGACTTTTCCAGTTATTTATCATCTGAGGAAAATAGTCAACAAGCATTTCTTTTTGCAGCTCTTAGAAACCTATGTGTTTGTATGTTCATTTATAAATATATATTCTTTTCATAACAGGGAATATAGGAGCAAACATATCTTTCAGCAATGCCTTTTCACATGTTATTTAAATTTAAGTTACAAAATACAGCTAGAATTTTTTCTTATACCAATGTATACTCATAAATCTGTAAAACATGAAGTTTCTTGATAAAGTATTTACTATGTGAATTATAAAATTTTAAGCTTCAGAGTATGAAATAACACTATCTTTGAAACCTATCTAATACAAAAATGCCACAACCAACAATTTTCATCATATGTTGCAACGTGACTAGAGCATATGAGGAAAAAGGCATCACATTGTTTATGAAAAAACAATTCTTGTAGATACACTTGGAAAACTGCAAACATTCATAAACAGTTACTCTTTCGGGATAGAGAAAAACTGCCATTAAACAGGTGTTAGAATTTAAATGACATCTCATTAGTGACTCCTTTTTGCAGCTCTGAGACAAATAAAACCTTCATTTAAAAGCATTAGTGCTATTCCTAAGGGTTTCTGGTATCATAATGTTTTGTTTTATGAAGATATTTAGTTTCTACCAGCATTCTTGCTTATTTATACAAAATAAACCAATTGCATTTCCAAGTTTAGCTGAGCATGAAGTCAGGGGGTGAATAAGGCCTTTGCAGCACTGTAAGTAATACCCTTGCCCCTCCCTCCACTTCAAATAATCTGGGAGATTAGACCACATCCTAGTAAATAAAGGTACTTTTGAGTACCACTTCCATGTAGAGAGTTAGTCCTTGTGTCCTTTGCCCTCAATTAAAGAACAGTCATATAAAACTCAGATTTTTTCAGTGTCCAAAGCCATTAACTACTTTTCCAGTTGCTCTAAATGAGAGGTGTTAGATGATCTTTATAATTCAAGAATGATACTAGAGTGCTGCACAGCTATTGAAAACTTACCTGTTAATTGGGAAGTTTATTTGTACTATCATTTTACACTATCCTCACAAAGGCATTCTCAAGTCTGAAAGTGTGAATATGAAGAATAGACACAGAATGCTAGTGCCAGTCATAAAGTGGATTACAAAAATTCATTCATTTCATCACCTTTAAAAGTTATGGAGTCCACAGTTGAATTCAGCTGAGAACTTTCGAATTCAATTCACTCTAATTCTGTACTGTACTGAGGGAAGCATCTGCTAAGACAAACATTAAGGAGGTAGAAAATTTAAGTGGTTGCTTTCCTTCAAAAGTAATAATTATTATTGAGTATTGGGTCTAGGAACTGCAGTGATACATTTTGGAAATGTAAAGATAATTAGACAAGATCTGGCCCAGAGGAGTTTAAAACTGAGTGGTGGAAAAGATGGTGGAAAAACGAAGGGATAATATAATCTTCAAGTATGATGAGAAGCATTGAAGTTAGAAAAGAAAGTGGAGTTGTATAATATTCACAGAAGAGAAGACATTGGGCTGGTAGAATAAGAAGAGGAGATGATATTTGAAAAATATTTAACTTGGTGAAGATGAATCATTTCATGAAAAGTGGATAGACTTGTGTAAATTTAGGCTCTGTTTAAAGAATTTGCAAAAGAAAAAAAACAGATTGAGAAATCTGTATGCAGATCAGGAAGCAACAGTTAGAGCTGGACATGGAACAACAGACTGGTTCCAAATAGGGAAAAGAGTACATCAAGGCTGTATATTGTCACCTTGCTTATTTAACTTATACGCAGAGTACATCATGAGAGATGCTGGGCTGGAGGAAGCACAAGCTGGAATCAAGATTGCCAGGAGAAATATCAATAACCTCAGATATGCAGATGACACCACCCATATGGCAGAAAGCAAAGAAGAACTAATGAGCCTCTTGATGAAAGTGAAAGAGGAGAGTGAAAAAAGTTGGCTTAAATCTCAACATTCAGAAAACTAAGATCATGGCATCTGGTCCTATCACTTCAATGCAAATAAATGGAGAAACAGTGTCAGACTTTATTTTGGGGGCTCCAAAATCACTGAAGATGGTGACTGGCAGCAATGAAATTAAAAGACACTTACTCCTTGGAAGAAAAGTTATGACCAACCTAGACAGCATATTAAAAAGCAGAGATGTTATTTTGTCAACAAAGGTCCATCTAGTCAAAGCTATAGTTTTTCCAGAAGTCATGTATAGATGTGAGAGGTGGGGGATAAAGAAACCTGAGCACCGAAGAATTGATGCTTTCGACCTGTGGTGTTGAAGACTCTTGAAAGTCCCTTGGATGGCAAGGAGATCCAACCGGTCCATCCTAAAGAAAATCAGTCCTGAATATTCACTGGAAGGAATGACGCTGAAGCTGAAACTCCAATATTTTGGCCACATTATGCGAAGAACTGACTCATTTGAAAAGACTCTGATGCTGGGAAAGATGGAAAGTGGGAGGAAAAGGGAACGACGGAGGATGAGGTGGTTGGATGGCATCACCGACTCAGTGGACATGAGTTTGAGAAAACTCTAGGAGTGATGGACAAGGAGGCCTGGCATACTGCAGTCCATGGGGTCACAAAGAGTGGGACACAACTGAGCAACTGAACTGAACTGGAAAAAGGCCATGATATAGAAGACCTTCAGTGCAGGAGTCTTCAAAACCTTTGGGAAGCACAGAGATAGGAGTATAGAAAAATTAAAGGAGTAAAGGATGAGAAATTGAAGCAAAGAGACTTCTTAGAAGGCTAATCTTTGGTGTGTAGGCAAGAAGCCTCAGAGCACAATTTAGGGGATTAATACTGTGAGACAAAAGATTGAGAAGAAATTACAGATATTATAGAGCTGAATTCTACTGAATGTGGCCAATGATTGAAGACTGAAGAATGCATAGGAACTCCGAAGAATCTTGACTTGAAGTAGGAGTTACTGGTTTCAGGGAGACAGAAAAGGTGTTTTGGATATACCAAATCTGAAACATTATCAAATAATCTGAGTAGATAAAGTGACAAAGGTAGTAAATTTCCCAATTAAAAGGTAAGTTTTCAGTAGTCTTCCACTCCAGTATATAACTGTGAGAAAATTATGGTGTCACACCTGACATGGAGTGATTGAGAAATAAATCAGTGATTCTGACTTAGAGAAAGTCTGAGCCTCATGCTACAATTATTGATCTAATACTCA
Source organism: Nanger dama (assembly GCA_917880005.1). Taxonomy (NCBI): domain Eukaryota; kingdom Metazoa; phylum Chordata; class Mammalia; order Artiodactyla; family Bovidae; genus Nanger; species Nanger dama. The sequence continues at coordinate 1,943,116 of CAKJTW010000024.1, forward strand.
ATGATAAAAGTGAGGGGACAGAATTCTCTGAGCTAGATTTCCAAGCATTTATCTGCATAGAAGGGAAACTACAGGAGGCAATAGTATCCAGAGGGAAAAATATGGAGATGAAAAAGGGAAAATAGTAGGATCAGGGGGATGTAAGTACAAGGGAAGCCAAAAACCAGAATTCAATTTTACGATGGACTAGGATATATTCAGTTACCATTTATACATTTGGTGAATAAAAATAATAAGAAATGATGAAATTACCTATGTGGCATTGCTTATTAAAATAATTGCTAAACATATTCCAGTTGATTTTGACAAGGTTATAACACTGTGATCATTTCAAATTATCATCCAATTCTCATTTAATCACATAGCTTAAGCAAAATACAGAGCCCAGAAAAAAGGGAGAAGAACAGCGAACCAAAAACAGTTTAGACATTATACATGACATTTTTATTCAAAAAGAAGTTGCAGGCTGCAAGGAGAGAAAAAATATTTTAGTTGAAATCAGTTTATATTACTGAATACATGACCTTGTGATCTAAACATTGGAACAATAGTCTAGAATAAATCTAGAACAGCAGAATATAAATATGTATATGTGTGACATTTAAAAAATATTTCCCTTTGAATATAATAACTATGTATGCTTTCTTGCTCTTTTGTTTTTATCCTCATTCTTATCCAGGAAATGAACTAAAAATTTATGGGAAGGATGAAATCAAAGAAGAGAGAAAAAGGCACATAATTAAATGCTTTGTCCATGTATAAACACCAGATAATTTGATTTTTTACTATGATTAAAGCTGAAAACTAATTCATCTTAGTTCTCATGGGCTTCCTCCCCACTTCTTACCTTTTTCTCACTTCATCTATCTCAGGCGCCCTTTCCCTTTAACATGCCCATCCTTCTTTCAACAGCAATTCTTAGGTAATGGTCCATCTCTGTTGTTAACATCTTTATATAAATTCAAGTCAACATGTAACTAACTTCTAATCCTTATTCACTCTTTTGCACAGATTAAATGTGATGTAATTATTATCATGTACATTTTCCAATTTACCATGCCTTTCACATACCTCACTGTATTAGTAAACTGTAAATTAAAAAGAAACGACTCTCTCTGAGACCATTCTTATCACTGCTTAGGTTTTGCATATGCTTAGTTGATGATTAAAAGTTTTTACCCACCTCACTGAATACTTTAAGAGATTATGGAACAGATGGAGATGTTTGAGCAATAGTGGGGACAACAGGAAACCCTACATCCCCTCACATCACATAGGAAATTGGCTATTCTAGCTACCACATCTGAACAAACACAATGCTTGCTATAGAAGACATGGAGTGTGGAGAGTGACAGCATTTAAGGGTTGTCAGGGAAGACCCTCCCTATTTGGCTAACAAAAAGGTGACCCCAGGAATAAATAATTTGAGCACCCCATCTCTGGTTGTCCAAACTTCCCCTTTTAAAACATTTTCCTCCATAAAGAAGAAATCTTACTTCTTATCATACTTTATGCTCTTTCTTCCCTCCTTCAACCTTGCAATATCTTTACTTAGTTGATTCAGTCTTATTAAATTGCCAATGATCATTAACTATGGTTCCCCTGGTGGCTCAGATGGTAAAGAATCTGCCTGCAGTATAGGAGACCCAGGTTCAATCCCTGGGTTGGGAAGATCCCCTGGAGAAGGGAATGGCAACCCAGTCCAGTATTCTTGCCTAGAAAATTCCATGGACAGAGAAGTCTTGAGGGTTATAGTCCATGGGGTCACAAAGAGCCTGACATGGCTGAACAACTAACTCTCCTTAACTGTAACAACTTGCTTAGTTTTGTGTCCACAAAATTCACTTCTACTGAGAACTAGAACTTCCCGATGCTCGACCTCGCCTAGAGGCAGAGATACTAGCCCAGTGAAGCAAATTTAGAGTCCTCTCTCTTCAGATCTGACAGACACCCCATCATGCTGTCATTCTGTCAATTCGGTTCTGACTTTGTATTTTTCTGCACTCGAATCTACAGGCCAGGCTCCCTCTGTCCCAGGGTCTAGATCTGCTTGTCCTAGCCATACATGGTAATGTGTTTTCATTAGGACACTGAGTTTGCAATTTGTAACCTTATAGCCATGAAAACTCACTTCCAAGCTGTGTCCTAGTCATCTGCTGCCCAAATTGCCAATGCCTGCTTTTTTCATCCTCAGTCATATTTATGGCCATTCATCCTCACTCATATTTACAAATGAGTCATATGCCAAGAAGTTATGTAAGCCATTCAAGGTAATACAGCTAACAAGTGGCAAAACCATGATTCAAATTCAGATCTGATTAATTTCAAAGTTCATTATCTTTCATCATACCTCCATCTCACCAAAACATAAACACACTACACATACACACAGTATTTTCCAAAAGACTGCTTTTCATAACCATCTAGAAAAGTCAGCATCACAATAAAAGATAAAACAAGCATTAAGTAGAATTCAATGAAAGTAATAATGTTGCAGGAATAGATAGCTAAGTTTAGGGTTCCAGTTAAGCATTTAATTGTTTATTTTTCTTTTAAACAACTGTTTTGGAAGATGCATGTGCTATTTTAGAGATATTCAGAAAGCTTTTTTTTTTTTTTTGTATTTCAAGAGAAACATGCACATTCATGAACAAATCTTATATCTGCCATTATACAGCCCTTGGTTTTTAGCCCTTATAGTTTTTCTGCATGTGATCAAGTGTATTTTTAAAATATGTATTTACACTTGTATGTTTCCCATTAGAACTGTTTATATATGGCCATATATCTGATTCGATTTTACCACAGAAAGTCAGATCTTTTATTTTCTCCTTTTTTTCTTTTTGTCCACAAGGGAAAAACTAAAACGCAAACTTGACCCAAAGTGATTACCAACACATTAAAAACTCTACACACTCTAGGTGTAACTAGATTGCTCCTTAATTAAAACATTGTCCTGAATGTTTGACTGGTTAGAGTCCCACCTGAAATGAAATAGTGATAAAAGAGTGCTCTCTCTGTCAGAGAGTTAGATTAAGAATAATGCCTTCTAGATTGGCTCAAATCTTTTAACAATCATGTCAAAGGGAACAGAACATTGTGCCTTTTAGAAGTGATATTTAGTTTTTTATTTCATTTAAAAATAGATATAGCTAAGACAACTGTCCAGTGATGTGTTGTAAATAGAAGTAAAACTAAAAAGGAAAAGCAAAAAATTACTAAATTAAAAATATTTTAAGCCAAATTCAGCCCAAACTCTTTCATTATTACATGGTCTAATATCCCTATGATAATATATTTCATCACACAAGTGCAAAATTTTACCTTTCTTTTAATGAGTGGTTACAATTATCACTTTTAATTTAAATGTCCTATAATGCTGTTAACTCTTTCATTCATATTACCTAATCATTCTCACCTGTTTAGAAATAGTCTAAGAAAACTTCCCCAGAACCACCACCACCAGCTTTCCGAGAAGCTAAAATGCCGCATCACTTCCATTTAAACTGCAAACACTTCCCCCAGGAACACGTGCATTTTGCATTCGTCAGGTATTCTAGGCCACCAAAGTTCTTACATATGAGACTGGTATGAATATCTCTTGGTATTACACACAAATCACTGAAGATCTATTCCAAGCAGGCTTTTTGCTTCCCGCTTCCCTTCTTTCTTTTTTTTTTTTTTTTTAAGGGGAGGAAAAACTGTTTTATATCGACAACCATCTGTGAGCCTGTCTTTCAGGCCATCAAACTCTCCCATCCATTACGGAGCCTTCCTCACCTCCGCTGCATGACAGCACAATAAAGATGACATACTAATTCAATGACTTGTAATTTCAGCTAAACAAAGACAAGTGCTGCAGCTTCTTCTTTTGTGTTAACAGTGCCATATCGGTGAAGCCAGCTATGCAAACATAGCACTGGGAGGGTTTTATGACAGCAGTTGAATGGGGAGACTAGCTTGGTGTTGCTTTTTATGGTTTTTGGCTCCATAATTTTTGGCTCTGTGCTGCTGGCCATGGCTATTGTGTCTGGATTCTGTGTCAGCAGCAGCTAATTGTTCCAATAATGTTTATCATAGGGATCCACCAGGGAGCTGTATATGTGGAGATAAGCTACAGGGCAATGATACACACTATCTTACTGATCTCTATACACAGAGCCTTTGCCTCATGCCAAAAGCTTTTTAGGTTCCCAGTCTTTAAAAAAAAAAAAAATAACAGCTTAATCATCGTGCCAACAATAGTGTCTAAGGGGATGTAATCAGGTTCCTCTGATAATCTTAGCAACACATGAAAGTCATGCGCAAAAGCAGTAATTGAAGCAGTTGGTTCATTCTACCACCTGCTGTTGAAGTCACAGGTTAATCTAAATGAGGTCCCCTTCCGATGAAACAGTATGCAAGGCACTTTTTATATCATAAATGTGCATTACAGAAAGCTTACAAAATAATGAAGTAACAGTTCATTAAAGGAACTGTATGAAGTATCCCGGGCTTGTCTTACTTCTCCCACTGCTGTCGGATGGCATATCCAAGTGTAAATTCTGTCCTCCTGTCTATACCCCAGTGCACACTTCAGTTTGCATATGGTTCCAGACAATGGGAGTTCCTGAGACAGATGCCCAAATGTAACTAAACGTCAGGCAATCAGGGGAATCAGCTGCAGGAAAGTGAAACATTTTTCTTTGTCTGCTTTTGATGCTATTTCCCCCAAGATTACTAAATAGAATGTTGACAATGTAAAAATAGCCCTAGAATCAACAATTCAGCAGCTTGCCATTCTCTATACTAGCCTATGTATAAGGGATGGAGTTTTCTAAATAAACTTTTAAAACCTGATTTCCACTTAAAATTTTCCTTACTTGGTTTTCATGAGGTCTTCACCTGACAAGAAATACTAAGATATGTAGCATGCTGCTCTTCTAACAGGTGATTTCTTTAACAGAAGGGATTTTAAAAATTATGAGAACTGTAGAACTAACACTCATGAAAATTTTTTAATATAGAAAAAAAGAGACTTTCAGATTAAAATTTGTTCTTGATTTTGAGTTATTTCATTGAAAAATAATAACCATCATGAACTGAGAGTCAACTTAGCATCAGATGCCAACTAATAACGTTATCTTATTGAAGTCTCATAGTCACTTGCTGAGATGGGCATTATGTCTCAGGAAAAACTTAGGAAACTAAGTTTTACGAATAATTCATTATAATCCAAGTTTCTGGGTTAATAAGTGATAGTGCTAAAACTAGAAACCAAAGTCAACTTGAGTCCAAAGCCATGCACTTTCTCCACCAAATTAAACTAATATAGTGTATTTAGTGTAAAAGAAGGGAAAGAAATACAGTGTTTATGTTGGGAAAGCAGTCCCTAGTCTAAATTAGGCACCAACAAGAGGGCCACAAAAGAAAATAAATCTGTGAACATAAATTAGTATATTCCTTAATTTAGTTGTATGTGTGGGAGTGGGAGTTAGGGTTATAGCAGATATTGCTATACATCCAGGAAAATTTTTTAATAAAAATAATAGATTATATTAATTTAATCTCATTCAGCACCATAAGGCCATAATAGGTTTTAATAAATGCTTACCAAATTTTAATGGGTGAATGAATTAATCAAATAATATGAATAAATGCAATTGACAGACGCAAATGCATTTAGGAGTACTTACAAGGTGCCCTTTGCCATGTAGCAATTCACATATGTTTTGTCTTGCTCCCTTACAACAATCTGCTAAATTTGGAATTACTCATCCCATTTTAGAGGTGAGGAAATTGATGCTCTGAAATATTAGATCACCTATTCATGGCTACATTAACAGGAAAATGGGAGAGTCAAATTTGAAACAAAGAATCAGATTTCTCAAAGGTTGGGCATAAACAAATTAATCAGTGAATTTAAAAATAATAACATTAAAATTAGTCATCAGATTCTTACATTGCCTCCAAGGATAGCGGCCCTCTGTCCATGAATGTACTCAGAATTGTATCCACGTCATAGGAATGATTTAGTTTAAGCATTTAGTAAACATTCTTAATAGCAAGTATTATTAGGATCTAGACTGTGGTATCAGAGAAGGCTAGAGAACAGTTGAGTAATCTAGAGCTCTTATTTTACTACCACCTTTCTCAATTATTTTACTTGACAGCTAGAAGAGTAGAACAGGTAGCCTTTAAAGACATATCTAGGACAAAGTTACTGTATTAATTGAATGCAAATTCTTCTAGAAATTCTTTCCATGATAGATAATATATCAGTTAAAGTCTATGAAACTAAAAAGCATGGTCTCTAGTAATGTCCATAGCTTACTATATGATGTTAAAGTATGTTTTATGCAAGTGCCAAAAATAAAAGGTGCATTCATAAGACTGAGTATTAATTTTATGTTAATTCAGGCCTGAAGAGGATTTAGGATGGTATTCTGTTTGGAAAGATCAAAAACAAACAAAAAAACTCATAAAAGGAAAAAAATGAAGTACTTTTCCCTAAATAGCTTTTTTTTCAGATTTTCATTTGTTTTCCTTTTCATTGATATGTTTTCAAGGATAAACTCTGTTCCAATTTATGTGGAATTATTTTAAAGTAATAAGATTAGCATTTCAAGTCTACTCACCTATTACTTACAGTTGCTGGAACTGATTAAATTACAAAGTCCACAGAGAAGATGGGTTATTTATTATTCCTACAGATCCTATAATAACACTCTATAGTTTTCCATTACACTTTGACCGGTCTGCTCACCTTTAATTTGTTACCAGAAAAATATTTTTGACAAAATTTATAAAATAACAATTTGTTATTCTGATCTCACTTTATATTTAGAATTTTTGAAAATAGGCATTTAAAGTACTATTAAAATCATAGCCTCTGGTTTCTCATCCAGAATTAAGAATCTTAGAAGTCATCATTGTATCCTAAAAGCAAGTAAAAAGTTAAACATAAAGAAATCAAGTTTTGTTTGGATCTATCAGAGAAGTGATACCATAGCACAAATTCATGGGTAAGATGACTAAATACTGTCAAGATCTCAGTTCTTCTGCATGTTATCTATAGAGTCAACATAATTCAAATCAAATCCTGATGAGTATTTTGTATCTAAAAACAAAAAGAACTCTTAAAACTCAACAATAAGTAAATGAAAACCTTGATTAAGAAATGGGCAAAAGACCTGAACAGACATCTTTCTGAAGAAGATTCACAGATGATAAGTAAGCATATGAAATTATGTTCAACATTATATGTTACCATGGAATTGAAAATTAAAACAGCAATGAGATACCAATCCACACCAATTAGAATGGTTGAAAATTCAAAACTCAGACCACACTAAATGCTGTGGAGGCTCTGGAGCATTAGGAACAGTCATACATTGCCGGTGGAGTGTGGAATGATTTAGCCACTTTGGAAGATAGTTTGGCAGTTTCTTACTAAACATACTCTTATCACGTGATCCAGTAATTGCACTTCTTGGTATTTACTCAAGGAGTTGAAACTTCTGTCAAAAGAAAAACCTGAACAATGATGTTTAGAACAGTTTTATTCATAGCTGCAAAAACTTGAAAGCAAATTGCAATGTCCTTCAGTAGGTGAATGGATAAATAAACTGGCACATTCGAATGGTGGAATTTTATTCAGTGCCAAAAATAAATCAATTATCAAACCATGAATAGGCATGGAAGAATTTAAATGCATATTACCAAGAAGATAACATACACAAGATTTTAAGAAGCCAACGTATATGATTCTAACTATATGACATTTGGAAAAGACAAAACTAAGAAAACAGTAAAAAGGTTAGTGATTTCTAGGGTTTATTTAGCAGGAAGAAATGAATAGGCAGTGTACACAGGATTTTTATGGGACCTCTAAATACTTTCCATTCTCTTTTGCAATGAACTTAAAGTGCTCTAAAAAGTGAAAGTTATTAATTATGAAAAAACTAAAAGTCAAGAGGCTTTGAAAAACATTAATAGGAAAATTCTATCCCTCACTTAGTTGTCAAGCAGCCTAGTTAAAATGTAAATCCAGCTGTATTTTCATTCCCTTGCTGAAAACTCTTCAAGGACTCCCACTGCTTACCTGAACAAGTATGGTGTGTCTATCACTGGCAGTACCTGAGATGATTTTAAGCAATATGTGAAAAACTGTCTTCTAAAACTTTAACTGTAATGCATTTATTGTAGAGTATATGAAAAAATAAAACTAGTATAATAAAAAGTAGAAGTTGAATAACCATTTTCTGATTCTGATAATTGGATTATTTATCTCTATGCAGTGGTAGCCTTCACATTGCTATACAGCCTTTTAACAATTCAATTACTTATAAAGCATTATTTTTCTTCCATTATTATCCATTATAAAATTAGGAGTATTTTCTGCTATTGGGGGAGAATTTTAATCACTTGAATGTTAAGGCAGTTAATATTTTTAAATGATCTAGCTCATGGACTAAGTTCCTAACAACAACATAAAATGTTTTATAGGCCTCAAAATATTTTTAAAGTGATTTAAAATAATCATAAAATAAGCATAGCTGCAAGTAAAATATATTATAGTAATAGTTTAAAGTAGAGCTCTCTTATACCTGGTGAAATCAAATTAAAATTAAAACTTTTTCACTAGCTTTTACTACTCAATGCTTTAAAAAATCATATACAAGGTAATTACTTATATTTCCCCTATTACATTTTTTAGAGTTATCATCTTTCAAATTTATTGGACTTTTATAATTGGTTTAGTACTCTCCATTGCTGTGGAGTTGTAGTTTGATTTTTTTCCCTTGTCATGGAAAGATGGCAGTTGTTATAACAAAGGACTAACATTTCCAGCCTTTGAAATGAAGGCTCTTTCCAGTGTCTTAAAAGACCATGAAATAGAAAGACTATTTCTCTTATTTCCCAGCATGATAGTATCATTACACAAGAGGAGTTCCACTTACCTAGGATTATACAATTATCGCCAATAGAATCACCAAAATACTGAGTGGTCTTGGACAGGAAGCATTTATGGAATATTATGAAATGTTTCATAGTAAGGATGCCAGAGATTTTAAGCAGAACTCAAGAGGCAGCTGGAGCAAGGCACAATCTAGAATCTTTTGAGGGCAAGGTGTTCAGTCTCACAAGATCAGTAACCTGCTCATTCCTCCAGTTCATAAATACACTATGTATGTAATTTCCACTTAATAAGCAATGCCTATATTTTACATTTTATCCAACTACTTTCTTGGAGCCTGTTTCTCTGTTCTTTCAAATATGTCCTAGACTGCACCAGCAGAAGTCAAATCAGTATTCTCTCCTTATCCTCAGCACATAGCCATGTGTCTACTACATGAAGAACAAATAAAAGATGTACATAAACATAAATTGAAATCTAAATCTCTTTGTCAATTTTATAAATATCTTGTTTCTGTGTTATTAAGATGAAACAATTGTAAGATTGGTTTGCTATATACTCATACCTATGATGTCACGTACTACTTGTAAATATTATTTATGCAATATAGAAATAATTTGAAATTACAATTGCAAGCAGAGTATTTCAATGATGTTTTAACATTCATGCTTATAAAAACAATGCAGAATATTATAGTTCTTGATTTCATATTGTGTTATATTTATGCAGTAACCTCTTCTTTGCCATAGACCAAAATCTCTTCAAAACTCCATATTTTCATCTCTCCAATTGTGGCTTTCTTTTTCAAGGGCAGAATCTCAAAATGTTTGTCCCAAATCTTGGGAGTAAGAGTTAGTCCCAGTTTTTCATCCCTCCCTTTACCCAGTCCCTTTGCCACGTGATCCACAGCCCATCCCACTAGAGGTGGAATGTATTTCATCTTGACTTTGGATTTGGCATGTGCCTTGTATTAGCCAAGTGCTTCCCTGTTGGCTCAGATGGTAAAGAAATTGCCTGCAATGCAGGAGACCCTAGTTTGATCCCTGGGTGGGGAAGATCCCCTGGAGAAGGGAATGGCTACCCACTCCAGTATTTTCTGCCTGGAAATCCTGCCAAAGGAGCTTGGCGGGCTACAGTCCACAGGGTCACAAAGAGTTGGACAGGACTGAGCAAGTAACACTACTTCTGGTATTAGCCAAAGAAACATAGCAGAAAGAGAATTTGCTGATTCAGGCCCTAGAATATTTCTACTTGCTCTGCTTTATTCTGCCATCACCATGAGAAGTACTTTTCCCTCCAGTTGGGCCCCCAAATGAATACAGTTTGGATCCAGAATGAATTCAACCCACATCAAAGAGCCAAGTTCCACCAGTGAGGCAAAGGCAGCCAACCAAGCCTCAACTGCATCAACTAACTTTGGACACATTTTAGATATGTAAGAAAAAATGAATGAGTATTGTTTTAGGTCACTAACTTTTGAGGCAGTATTTTAGGCTGCAGCACTATGATAGATACAGACTTTGATAAATTCTTTCAGCAACTTTGTCACAAGCTTCTATCTGGTAAGCATTAAAAGGCTACAGTGAAGTTGAACACCATTCAGGTATGACCTAAATCAAAATCTTTATAATTATACAGTGGAAATGACAAGTAGATTCAAAGGGATTAGATTTGATAGACAGAGGGCCTAGAGAACTATAGACAGAGGTTTGTGTCATTGTATAGGAGGTGGTAATCAAGACTATTCCCAAGAAAAAGAAATGCAAAAAGGTAAAATGGTTGTTGGAGGAGGCCTTACAAACAGCTATGAAAAAGAAGAGAAACAAAAGGCAAAGGAGAAAAGGAAAGATATACCCATCTGAATGCAGAATTCCAAAGAATAACAAGGAGAGATAAGAAAGTTTCCTTGTTGATTAGTGCAAAGAAATAGAGGAAAACAATAGAATGGGAAAGACTAAAGATTTCTTTAAGAAAATTAGAGATAACAAGGAACATTTCATGCAAAGATGGGCTCAATAAAGGACAGAAATGGTATGGGCCTAACAGAAGCAGAAGATATTAAGAAGAGGTGGCAAGAATATAGAGAAGAACTATATGAAAAAGATCTTCATGACCCAGATAATCACAATGGTGTGATCACTCACCTAGAACCAGACATCCTGGAATGCAAAGTCAAGTGGGCCTTAGGAAGCATCACCACAAAGATAGCGGAGGTGATGGAATTGCAGTTGAGCTATTTTAAATCCTAAAAGATGATGCTGTGAAAGTGCTGCACTCAATATGCCAGCAAATTTGGAAAACTCAGCAGTGGCCACAGGACTGGAAAAGATCAGTTTTCTTTCTGATCCCAAAGAAAGGCAATGCCAAAGAATGTTCAAACTACCACACAATTGCATACACCTTACACCCTAGCAAAGTAATGCTCAAAATTCTCCAAGCCAGGCTTCAACAGTACATGAACCGTGAACTTCCAGATGTTCAAGCTGTATTTAGAAAAGGCAGAGGAACCAGATAGCAAATTGCCAACATCTATTGGATCACAGAAAAAGCAAGAGAGTTCCAGAAAAACATCTATTTCTGCTTTATTGACTATGCCAAAACCTTTAACTGTTGGAATGACAACAAACTCTGGAAAATTCTTAAAGTGTTGGGAATATCAGACCACCTTGCCTCCTGAAAAATGTATGTGCAGGTCAAAAAGCAACAGTTAGAACTGGACATGAAACAACAGACTGTTTTCAAATTGGGAAAGAAGTATGTCAAGGCTGTATATTGTCACCATGCTTATTTAACTTATATGCAGAGTACATCATGGAAATGCTGAGCTGGATGAATCACAAGTTGGAATCAAGATTGCTGGGAGAAATATCAGTAACATCAGATATGAGGATGACATTATCCTTATGGCAGAAAATGAAGAGAAACTAAAGAGCCTCTTGATGAAAGTGAAAGAGGAGAGTAAAAAAGCTGACTTAAAACTCAACATTCAAAAAGCTAAGATCATGGCATTGAGTCCCATCAGTTCATGGCATCGAGTTCCATCAATTCATGGCAAATAGATGGGGAAACAATGGAAACAGTGAGAGACTTTATTTTCTTGGGCTCTAAAATCACTGCAGATGGTGACTGCCACTATGAAATTAAAAGACACTTGCTTCTTGGAAGAGAAATCGTGATCAACCCAGACTGCACATTAAGAAGTGGAGACTTGACTTTAACAACAAAGGTCTGTCTCATCAAAGCTATGGTTTTTCAAGTAGTCATGTATGGATGTGTGAGTTGGACTATAAAGGAAACAGTGCCAAAGAATTGATTCTTTTGAACTGTGGTGTTGAAGTAGACTCTTGAGAGTCCCTTGGACTGCAAGGAGATACAACCAGTCCATCCTAAAGGAAATCAGTCTTGAATATCCGCTGGAAGGACTGATGCTGAAGCTGAAACGCCAATACTTTTGTTGAAATCACCCACCCTTGCCAGGCACCATAGTAACCATTTGCATGAGTTGTTTTATGACAGGAGGTCTTGGTAAGGAACATGGAACTAATAAGCCTCCCTCCAACCAGAAGAGTTCGGGAAAGGTCAAAGGAGATACCACATGTCCAACCACCTCCCAGAATCCTTCTCTCTGGTATCCATAGTGGCTGAACAAGGTGTGCACCACCAGGAAGGACTCTGAGTCAGAGTGATTGGCTAAAGACAACCCAGAAACTAATCCCATCACCAGAAAACCTGAGACTGCAAGCCACGTGACAGAGCTGTTCTCCTGGGCTCCCTTACCCTACTGCTCTCCACCAAGGTGCCCTTTCCCAATAAAATCTCTTGCTTTGTCAGCACATGTGCCTCCTTGGACAATTCATTTCCGAGTGTTAGACAAGAGCCCAGTTTCGAGCCCTGGACCGGGTCCCCCTTCCTGCAACACTTCGGCCACCTGATGCGAAGAACTGACTCATTTGAAAAGAACCTGATACAGGGAAAGGTTGAAGGCAGGAGGAGAAGGGGATGACAGAGGATGAGATGGTTGGATGGCATCACCGACTCAAGGGACATGAGCTTGAGCAAGTTCCAGGAGTTGGTGATGGACAGGAAGGCCTGGCGTGCTGCAGTCTTTGGAAGTTGCAGAGTAGGACACGACTGAGTGACTGAACTAAAGTAACTGAAATTGAAGAAGCCTGCACAGTTGTGGAGACAGAGTGCTTCTGAGCAGCTAATACTGCTGGTCTTTTAAGAATTGAGATGCAGATAGCCGCAATAAGTGATTTTCCATGAAACAATCTCTTGGTATGGTTTGGTATTTGGTATTACTTAAGCCCGTAACATTGGCCTTCACATTTATTCTTTAAGCTAACTGTTACCCTGATATATTTTCCACTAATAACTAGAGTGGGTTATGCAACCAAACTTTGAATTGAGATAGTAATTGTCTATTTTTCTTTTTAAGGGTCAACAGGTTTTAATGACAGTAGTAAAATAAACTGAGTTAGAGCCTTCAAGCATTAAAGAATAAAAAACTGACAAATTAAAATTAAAAGTTAAAAAGTTAAATTATGATTTAGTGATCTTTCTCTTTAATTTCTGCCCTTTTAGGTAGTGAAATACCTGATAACCTGAATTCAAGGCCAAAGGCTACTTCTTATCAATTATTCAGTCTCCAATAGGTCATTCAATCTCTCCATGCCCCACTTTCCTCACTAGTAAAATATGGAAAATATCTAACATCTGCTTCTAAGAAGGATTATTATGACTAACAAATAATATGAAATAATATGATAAAAAGTCACTTTGCTTTTAAATGGAGTCAGGATAAGTAAATGCATATATATTTACATATATACATATTCAAATATATGTGTGTAATATTTAATGTTACTATCACCTCAGATGCATAATAAAAAATGACCCCTGGGTTTTTATCTATTTCAAAAGTGTTTCCAATTCGGAGAACTTCTTATCACAGTTTATGATTTCATCTACTTGTGGCCTATTCTTGCTTTCTTATTTTTGCCCATGGAAAGAGTACTATCAGTAAACAAGGAGTAAATTCATTCGCTAGGGAACAATCATCCATGATATTTAATGTAAATCTTTTTCCATTTACCATAACAGGATATTAAAAGTGATTGAGCTTTTAAGTGTGTGGTTATAATCACATTTATTAAATAATATGCAAGTATTCATTTACTAATACAAAAATAGGCACAAGTGATTTAGAATAAATGAGAGAGTCATGTACAAGCACTCTATGAGTGATTTTACGTTACAAAAAGAAAAACCTGGGAAATGCTTTTGATTTTGATCCCCTTGTTAATATTCACTTTTATCCAATACTAAATGTCTGCAAGTGGCTGAAATTAGTAATTAAAAATGTGATATCTTGTGAAGACACATAGGAAAACTTTTCAAAGACCTTAAAACATAAACTGCTCACATGTAATCAAAGAGAATATATTTAATATTTTGCCTCATTTATATAGCTTTCTAGAAGAAAGAAAGCATATTAATAGTAATAATTTTTAGCTTAGTTACACTGGAACCCATTTGAAAATTTCCATAGGAAAGTAATAACTAGAAACGAAAATACATTGCTTTTGTACTAGGAGAATTGCAGCCAAGAGTGAGCATGATGTCATCCCTCTGCTAATTGTTAGCCCAGCATTAAATATCTGGGAATTACTCATTCAACCAAAATCTAGTGAGCTTTATTCCATGCCCCATACATAAATGCCAGAAGAAAAGTGGAATAAGTAGGTGAGTTTCATGCCTCAAGGTGTCTAGGAAAGAAACAGATAGGACACATGCAAACAAGTAAAAGTAAATAACATAAATTTAGACAGTGAAAAATATATTGAAGAAAATAGCAATTACTACAGAGGGTAACTGGGCAATAGTAGGCAGAATAGACAGAGAAAGTCTCATTTGAGAGGGTGACATTTGAGATAAATAACTGTGGATATTATGTAGCATAATTAATTATTTTCTACTGTAGACATTGTTCTATAGAGGCAAAAATTAAGAACTATTTAAAGCTAATTTCACTCAAAAGAGATAGGCTGGAGATTTAGATAAGGTTAAGGAAGGATGGGAAATAGATGGCAAAACAGTGGAAACAGTGTCAGAATTTATTTTGGGGGGCTCCAAAAATCACTGCAGATGGTGACTGCAGCCATGAAATTAAAAGACACTTACTCCTTGGAAGAAAAGTTATGACCAACCTAGACAGTATTGAAAAGCAGAGACATTACTTTGCCAAGAAAGGTCTATCTAGTCAAGGCTATGGTTTTTCCAGTGGTCATGTATGGGTGTGAGAATTGGACTGTGAAGAAAGCTGAGCACCGAAGAATTGATGCTTTTGAACTGTGGTGTTGGAGAAGACTCTTGAGAGTCCCTTGTACTGCAAGGAGATCCAACCAGTCCATTCTAAAGGAGATCAGTCCTGGGTGCTCATTGGAAGGAATGATGCTAAAGCTGAAGTTCCAATACTTTGGCCACCTCATGCAAAGAGTTGACTCATTGGAAAAGACTCTGATGCTGGGAGGAATTAGGGGCAGGAGGAGAAGGAGACGACAGAGGATGAGATGGCTGGATGGCATCACCGACTTGATGGATGTGGGTTTGGGTGAACTCTGGGAGTTGGTGATGTACAAGGAGGCCTGGCATGCTGCAATTCATGGGGTAGCAAAGAGTCGGATATGACTGAGTGACTGAACTGAACTGAAGGAAGGATGGCCAGAAATAAATAACATTTTAAAGCTAGTTTAAATATTTAAATTCTGATACATGGACAAACACACTTGAGCTCTGGAGTCAGACAGATCAGAATTTAAATCTCTCTTTGAGGCCATCAACTGAGAGGCTTTGGGCAAGTCACTTCATTTCTCTGACAGTACATCCTTCATAGACTTGAATTTCCTAAGAGACATTCTTTACTTTCTAACAAAGTGAAAAACCACTTTATCATACAAAATAACAGCAGTTTGCAAATGTCTGCAACATGGACAAAGAATTGGTGGGTAAAAGTGGAAAATGCTAAGGTTAGCAACAACGAAAGTTAATTGCAATCTTCAACCTTAAAACAAAGGTTTTCAACAAAAGTCAAGTAATGAGTAGGATTTAGATTTTACAGAGGCAGTAGAGTGCTCTTTCCGTGTAGATGCTTCTGTGGTAACACTGGATACAGCTGCCATATCACACTCCTCACTAGTGGCCCCTGTTCGACTGGACTAATGATTAAGAACACTAGCAGATTCTGAGGAATGCAGGAATTTCCCCAGACAATCTCACCCATATATTGATAACAATTTTCATTTCAGTTTTAACTAAAAATTTGAGAGAGTTGTCCTCAAAGCATCTTCGTAGTCAGGCTGTATGTGTTTAGATTTAAAAAATCACAGTGGCCTTAATTTTGCAATACTGTGTAACACAATAAATTCTAGCTATTTTATATTCTGCCTTATGTATCTTTAACATAGCCTATAGCTAAGTTTTGGTTGATCACCATGGCTAATGAAAATATATGACTCGGCAAAAGTTTCAGAAACCACATGTATCTGCAGTCCTGGGATAGAGGGAGGGAAACACTATTTTACTTTTAAAATTATGAAAATCAAATTTGTAAGTCACTTAAGAAGAAAATGGCTTCCCAGGTGGTGCTAGTGGTTAAGAAATTGCCTGCCAATGCAGGAGACATAAGAGAAGCAGTCAGATTCCTGGGTAAGGAAGATCCCTTGGAAGAGGAAATGGCAACCCACTCCAATATTCATGCCTGGAGATTCCTATGGACAGAGGAGCTATGGTCCATCAGGTTGCACAGTTAGACACAACTAAAGTGAGTTAGCACAGCTAAGGAAGAAAATAGATGCTATTTAAAAAGCTGTGTCAAAGGATAATTTCTATACCGTTAGAAATATTTTCCAACTATGTTGTTTAGCATATGCTCAAAATACTACATTGAAATCTTTCCATTTGATCATTGTCAATTCGCAGTCTCAACAGTGTGGCATAAAACAGGGCTCCAGGGGACAGAAGGAGGAGAGAGTACTTTCAAGGAGCTGACAATCTAGGTGAGAAAACAGAAAGATGATGCAGTAAATGACAAGCCTGTCTGTGATCCCAGAAAGCTGGTTAGAACAACTGCTGCCCTGCCCTTTTCTTTATTTACTTCACTCATTCTGAGGGACATGAGCCCAGGATGATATCACTTAAGACTCAGTTCACAACCCTTGGAGTGAACTCTAGTCAATGGCTGTAATCCAAGCTGAAAATTTGGGTCTTTGGACTATTGTGCCTTTCTGTAAATTATATCAAGTTCTCCACCATCTCTAACTCCCTAGGAAAACTTCTACAGGTCAGTCTTTAAAATAACTTTGCACTCTCTAGCACTAAAAACCAGAGAAGTGGCTGCAGGACTACTCCTCATTTTATGGGTGTACACACACTCTAAACCCTTGTCTTCTCCACATACTTATAACACTTACCACAAAGGCCATGGTAAATATCTGTTACTCAATTTCCTATTCAACAGTGTCATATTTTATTTTGCAGTAAGTGATTGAGTGGCTAATGCCTTGACCACAGCTTTAAAAAGATAATTTCTCACTGATATTTTTCAGAAAAATTTAAATTAACTTTATTGAGGTATAATTTCCATGTTCATTCCTGTGTTAGTCACTCAGTCATGTCCAACTCTTCACAACCCTATAGACTGTAGCCCACTGTCCATGTAATTCTCCAGCCAAGAATACTGGAGTGGGAAGCCATTCCCTTCTCCAGGAGATCGTCCCAATTCAGGGGTCAAAACTGAGTCTTCTGCAATGCAGGGATATTCTGTACCATCTAAGCCACAAGGGAAGCCCTGGAAATTTTATAATTTCCATAAAAGTATCTATTTGATACCAAATGTATATGATTTGATGAGTTTTGACAAATTTATATACTTGGTCAACTATCATTACATCAAGATATAGAATAGTTCCACCTTTGATGACTTGTAATTTTTCTTAAGTTATATCACTTGAAGCTAGAATGTGGAGTGAAAGGTATGTACATTTTTAAAGCTTTCACTGTATGTTGCCAAACTGCCTTCTAGAAACTTATTCTAATTAGCCAGCTCTGATATAGACGAGAATGCTAAATTTAGATAGATCATTGCCTTATTGACAGCCATGTTGTCCCTTCCAAAAAGATCTTAATTTGGACTAGAATTAACACAAAGAGTTTTAAAAAATCTTTGCTTTGATAATTAATAAATTTGAATTATTATAAAAGTAGAATTCTTAGAAGTGAATTAAATACACTGGAAAGAAACTGATGTGATGTTGTTTTAGAGGATGATAATTTAATATAAAAGTAGGGAAAAGGTGGGATGGTTTGGGAGAATGGCAATGAAACATGTATATTTTCCTGTAAGAAACGAAGCGCCAATCTATGTTCAATGTAGGATGCAGGATGCATGGGGCTGATGCACAGGATGATTCAAGTAGAGGATGTGGGGTGGGAAGTGGGAGGGGGCTTTGGCACTGGAAGATTGTGTTCACCTATGGCTGATTCGTGTCAATGTATGGCAAAACAAATACAGTATTGTAATTTAAAAAAAAAATAAATTAATTAAAAATAAAATAAAAAAATTAAAAAAATAAACTTTTTGTTTCAAAAATGGAAAACCTTTAATTGAGATAATATTTACATATGATAGTTTTCTCTTCCCTTAGTGCTACTCCAAAGGTAATCCACAGGCCTTAGTAGCAGCATCACCAGAGACTTCGTTAGGAGGGCAGATCCTCCTGACTCAGGCCCCATTACAGACCTCCTGACTCTCAAACACTGGCTTCAGGCCCCTCAGTGTTTTAACAAGCCCTCTACTTGATTTTGATGGATTCACAAATGTGAAAAAGATGGTTCATTGAGAATATTTTAAAAAGAGAAAAAACAAATCCTTTCCTACACTCAAGAGTAAATCCAGCATTTATAAATCACCAAATATGTTTTTCAGCATTTAACCTTTGAGATCTAGGTCTACTGTCTGACTAAAACAGGTGAGATTTTCCTAAGATAATTTCTAGGTTTAAAAATTCATGACTAGCTTGTGCAAAATTCTGAATTAAGGGCTATCAAAGATATAAAGAAGTCATAAGTCATGATCTTTGTCTTCAAAGAACTTACCATTTGGTTTCTTAGTCCTAACATAGCTAAACATTCAGGCTCCTTTGGTAACTGTGAAGTGGGCGACATAGCAATAGCCCACATAGGTACCAGAGGAGATGAAGATCACTGAGGATCTGGGGGGACAGCTTGGGCCTCCCCAAGAATGTGCAGCATGAGGTGTACCTCAAAAGTTGTATAGGTTTTGCTTTAATGGAAGAGAATGAAGGAGGACATTTTTGGTGAAAAGACAGTTTAGTTCAGTTCAGTCACTCGGTCGTGTCTGACTCTTTGTGACCCCGTGAACTGCAGCACACCAGACCTCGCTGTCCATCACCAACTCCTGGAATTTACGCAAACTCATGTCCATTGAGTCGGTGATGCCATCTAACCATCTCATCCTCTGTCATCCCCTTCTCCTTCTGCCTTCAATCTTTCCAAACATCTGGCTCTTTTCAAATGAGTCAGCTCTCACATCAGGTGGACAAAATATTGGAGTTTCAGCTTCAGCATCATTCCCTCCAAAGAAATCCCAGGGCTGATCTCCGTCAGAATGGACTGGTTGGATCTCCTTGCAGTCCAAGGGACTCTCAAGAGTCTTCTCCACAACACCACAGTTCAAAAGCATCAATTCTTCAGCACTCAGCCTTATTTATAGTCCAACTCTCACATTAATACATGACTACTGGAAAAACCATAGCCTTGACTAGACGGACATTTGTTGGCAAAGTAATGTCTCTGCTTTTTAATATGCTATCTAGGTTGGTCATAACTTTTGTTCTAAGGAGTAGGCGTCTTTTAATTTCATTGCTGCCAGTCACCATCTGCAGTGATTTTGGAGCCCAAGAAAATAAAGTCTGCCACTGTTTCCACTGTTTCTCCTATTTGCCATGAAGTGATGGGACCAGATGCCATGATCTTAGTTTTCTGAATGCTGAGTTTTAAGCCAACTCATTCACTCTCCTCTTTCTCTTTTATCAAGAAGCTCTTTAGTTCTTCTTCACTTTCTGGCATAAGGGTGGTATCATCTGCATATCAGAGGTTATAGAAAAGACAACCAAATAGAATAAAAGCTGTCTTAGAAAGAGGAGGTAGCTGATTGACTATGTTAGAAACTGCAGGTAGGTGCATAGCTTCAGATGAATCTCTAAAGGAAGGCAGAGTCAGAAGGCTATTGGAAACTTACATCCATTTTCTGGGTATTTTATGAAGTATGCAGTTCTTCTGCCTTATGACCCAGCAATCCCACTGCTGGGCATGCACACTGAGGAAACCAGAATTGAAAGAGACACGTGTACCCCAATGTTCATTGCAGCACTGTTTATAATAGCCAGGACATGGAAACAACCTAGATGCCCATCAGCAGACGAATGGATAAGAAAGTTGTGGTACATATACACAATGGAGTATTACTCAGCCATTAAAAAGAATACATTTGAATCACTTCTAATGAGGTGGATGAAACTGGAGCCTATTATACAGGGTGAAGTAAGCCAGAAAGAAAAACACCAATATAGTATACTAACACATATATATGGAATTTAGAAAGATGGTAATGAGGGCCCTCTATGTGAGACAGCAGAAGAGACACAGATGTATAGAACGGACTTTTGGCCTCTGAGGGAGAGGGAGAGGGTGGGATGGTTTGGGAGAATGGCATTGAAACACGTATACTATCAGGTAAGAGACAAATCGCCAGTCTATGTTTGATGCAGTTTACAGGATGCTTGAGGCTGGTGCACGGGGATGATCCAGAGAGATGATATGGGGTGGGAGGTGGGAGGGGGTTCAGGATTGGGAACTCATGTACACCCGTGGTTGATTCGCATCAATGTATGGCAAAACCAATACAGTATTGTAAAGCAAAATAAAGTAAAAATTAAAAAAAAGTATGCAGTTCTTAAAAGTTGTTTTCCTGGTTAAATGATAATCCCCTAATAGGATGATTTGTTTATGCAAATAAGATTATGAGAGCCATATTAAGGAAGTCACTTAAGCAATACAAAACAAGATTCCTTTTGAGTTGACTCGAGAGAGATAGCCTTGAATTATAAATACATTCTAGAAAACTTTTGAAATTTACCTGCTTTCAGAACAATAAAATTTGTGTATTTCCTACAGATAGCTGCTGCTGCTGCTGCTGCTAAGTCGCTTCAGTTGTGTCCAACTCTGCGATCCCATAGACCACAGCCCACCAGGCTCCCCCGTCTCTGGGATTCTCCAGGGAAGAACACTGCAGTGGGTTGCCATTTCCTTCTCCAATGCATGAAAGTGAAAAGTGAAAGTGAAGTCACTCAGTCATGCCCGACTCCGAGTAATTTCATGGACTGCAGCCCACCAGCCACCTCTGTCCATGGGATTCTCCAAGCAAGAGTACTGGAGTGGGTTGCCATTGCCTTCTCCGTCTTACAGATGGAATTGAGATTAATGTTTGGCATATTTTATAAAGGCTGTGTTATAACCATGTTTTCTTGTACAAACTTAAAAATCCAAGTATTTAATGATGACCTAGTTTAACACATTTCAAAACCCTTTTGACACTGCTTTGGGACATTAGGCTATGTATATAAAAGCTACACAAACCACAGTATATGTATCTCATACAATACTCAGGATTGTTATTTTTAGAGAAATTACAATGAAATTAGAGAGATACGCAAGAAAGTCAAGGAGAGATTATACAGGAAGGTCAAGGAAGGTTTAATAAAATATATAAAAACTTTGCATTACTAGAAAGGGGAAATGGCATTTTTATGCATAAGAATCTGATAAAGATTTTAAACATCAGTTCAAATCAGTCTATTGATTGACGTTGTAACTTAGCAGTGGTTTGTTAAAATGACTTACTACTGTGGAAAAATGCTGCACCCAGTTATATCCTTTACAAATTCTTCATGTCTTATGGTATGATGCTTGCATCTAGAGGCAAAGGATAATATAAAAGTAGATGTATCTTAAAATATGAAATAGAGATTTTCACTTTCAAGCATACTGAGTTTATTAAATTGGTCCATAGGGTTTATGATTAAGTATTGACAGTGCCATGAATCAGAAGCATATAGGGTATCCCACCACAAGTTGTAGTGATGTTTGTTGTGCTGATGGTATAATTTAATAGTTAAGATAGTTCTCTTAAATTAAGGGGCTGTGTGACTTTAATCTATAACAGTAATTTCTGGAAAAAATTAGATGAAAACTATTTCAATTGGTATCTTGTAAATTGGGGATTAAATAAAACAAAGTGTATGGTTTTGTCAATGCATTGTAGAGATTTTACTACAAAGTGTTCAATTGAGTGCTTGACTGCCTGAACTGATGCTTTATTGAATTGATCATTGTGAAAACACAATTTTGCCTTTGGATAGTCATTCACTGGCCTCCCCTAGTCAAAACCACTTTGCTTTTAATAGAGCTTTGAACTAATAGAGTTTCTAAAGGTTTCTTTGAAAACCTCCCTATTACTTATCTCTATAAATAATAACAGTATTTATAACAGCTCTCTCTGAGCTGTTACCTCATTTTCCTGTCTAATAATGTGACATCTGACATATTTATTTGAAAGGAAAAGTGACCAAGAATTAATCCATTGTAAACCACCAGCACTTGAACAACTTTGCAAATATATGGCTTTAGGTAACAATTTTCTAATCTCTTCTCTCCATATAGCACCTATTTTGAGTAAGAGTAAACAAAACTTAGCTTTAAAATATTCCCCAGATATGTTTATTGTAACTTCCACTAAAAGCAATTTTCAATGCATTATGTTATTACAAAGTTGTATACTAAAACTTCAGTAAAATTGAAAATAGTAAATAAGATTATAGCTTTTACAGATAAAACTTTAAAAATTATAACTCAGTCCCTACATTCAAAGATAGAATTACTACAACAACATTAATACCTGTTATACACAGCAATGTAACTGATACTGTAGTTCTATAAATCAAGCACAAATAAACCTATAATTTGTGGGGCCAAAATATGAAAAAATTTCATAAATTACTGCAGGGAGGTGTTTTTCTACTATTATGTGACTGTACAGATTCAAATTTGACTCTCTACTAGTGTAACTAAACTGTAAACTTTTTACAAATAATCCTTTTACAAATAATCCTTTTTAACCACATCATTATACAAAAAATTGTATGTAAATGTACAAATTCTGCTACTGTGTATAATAACTTGTACTTATTTATACTCACTTACACACATAATTTAAGTGGTGTCTGTGCAAACAGTGTTACAATCTACATTAGCCACTTATGTATGATTTCACCTATAACCCAAATAAATTTGAGCCTTTATGGCTCAGTCAATTAGTGAAGTCATACTCACAAAATCAAAGTCAAACCACCAAATAGTAATTGAAACAAAGTTTAATCTTTGTATCT
Source organism: Nanger dama (assembly GCA_917880005.1). NCBI lineage: Eukaryota > Metazoa > Chordata > Mammalia > Artiodactyla > Bovidae > Nanger > Nanger dama. The sequence continues at coordinate 1,966,540 of CAKJTW010000024.1, forward strand.
TTCAAATAACTTTGAAGAGGATCTAATCCTAATTCATACATAGCAACAGAGCTAAAACAAGCAAACCCAAAAGCTTAGTAACTCTCACGATTTATATATTTTGCTTCCCTGGTGGCTCAGATGGTAAAGCGTCTGCCTACAATGCGGGAGACCCGGGTTCGATTCCTGGATCAGGAAGATCCCCTGGAGAAGGAAATGGCAATCCACTCCAGCACTCTTGCCTGGAAAATCCCATGGACAGAGGAGCCTGATAGGCTACACTCCATGGGGTCGCAAAGAGTCAGACACGACTGAGCGACTTCATTCATTCATTCATTCATTCAAGCAACTTTTAAAATAACTTTAATTTGAAACAATCTCCAAGTTACAAAAATTACAAGCATATGACAATATTTTTGAAACATTTGAGAGTAACCTGTCAGCCTGATGCCCCATTACCTCTGAAACAGTATTTATTTCTTATAAATGAGTATATTCTTTTACATAACTGCAACATAGTCAGGAAATTAACACTGATATATTACTACCATCTATTCCTCAGACTCCTTGAACTTTCACCAACTGTTTTACAGCAAAAGGATCTAGTTCAGAATCATGCATTGCATTAGTTGTCATGTCTCATTAGTTGCCTTTAGTCTAGTAGAGTTCTTCATTCTTTTTTTTTTTGTAATCTTGACACTTTTGATTGTCACAAGCCAGTTGTTCTGGAGAACATCATCCAATTTGGGATTGTCTAATGCTTCTTCATGATTAGATTAGTTATGTATTTTCAGCAGAAATGTCATATGTGATATCATATTTTTCCAATTGCATTCTATATCAAGTGGCACACCCTTCTCATTTATCCTGTTTATGGATGATCATTTTGTTTGTTGTTTTGGCTTAAACAACATAAATTTACTCTCTCGCGGTTTTGGAGACTAGAAGTCTAAGATCAAAGTGTCAGCTAGGTTGATTCCTTCTACAGTGGCTCTAAGAGAGAATCTGTTCCATGCCTCTTCCTAGCTGCTGGTGGTTTGCTGGCAATTTTTGGCATTTCTCGGTTTGTTGAAGAATTGCTCTGATTTCTGCATTAATTTTCACATGGGGTTCTCTCACTTCCATTGTGTTCTTTCTATGTTTAAATTTCCCTTTTATTAGGAGCCTGGTTATATAGATTAAGGAATCCTTGGTGGCTCAGTGGTAAAGAATCCTCCTTCAATGAAGGAGACATGGGTTCAATTCCTGGGTCAAGAAGACCCCTGGAGAAGGAAATGCAACCCATTCCAGTATGTTTCCCTAGGAAATTCCATGGACAGAGAAGCCTGGCAGGCTACAGTCCATGGGGACACAAGTCATAATTTAGCGACTAAGCCACCATCACCATATTGAATTAAGGGGCCAACTCTAGTATGATGACATCTTAACTAATTACATCAGCAATGACCCTATTTCCAAATAAGGTTACATTCTATGGTAATGAGGGCTGTACTTCACCATATGAATTTTCCAGGGGACACAATTCAATCCCTAACAGAGGCAGAAGGGATTGCTCCTTCCAAACTACATTTTGTTGCTGTAAGGTCGACCTCGGGGGCCGTGATGGGCCACCCCTCCTCTCCTCCCGCCATCGAGAAGATCCCCAATGACAGCACACTCTGCAGGTTGCCATGACGAGCCGCCCCTCCTCTCCCCCACCGGCTGGGGGAGTCCCTAACGGAGGGAGGCTCCCGGATCCCGGGGACCAATGACAGCACACTTCGCCACCAAAGCCACCCTGCTCCAACTGCATAGATCCTCGCTGCTAAAGCCGCCCCACCCCAGCCACATAGAAAGACTATCAGCCCGGCCACCACAAACTGGCAACCTATCCAAACCCCCATCCGCTAACACAGCCATCCCCCGCAGCATGCATATATAAACAAACTTCTAGCAGAGTCTGGTTCATGGACTTCCTGGACCTGCCTCCTTTGGGTCTGGGAACTCCGCCCGGGAGCGCTTCCCCCAGTAAAGCCTGTTAAATACTCTTTGGGGTCCTGGTCGTCTTTATCTAACAGTTGCCATCAGAGCCAGTTGGTTCCAGAAACAGGAGTTAATTTTTATTTCCAGGCGTGTGTGTGTGTGTGTGTGTGTGTGTTTGTGTGTGTGTGTTTCAGACATTCATTCACTTAACACAATGCCCTCTAGGTTCACTTGTGTTGTTGCAAATAGCAAGATTTTCACATTCTTTATGGATAATTAATATTTCACAGATTTTTAAAACATATGTACTTAATTTGGGGGATATATATTTAGAAGTGGGATCGTAGGATCATACGGTAGTTTAATTTTTAATTTCTTGAGGAAATTTCATATGATTTTCCCAGTGGCTGCACTAGCATCCCACAAAGGTTCCCTTTTCTCCAGATCCTTGTTGATATTTGTTATCTCCTATCTTTTTTTTCTCTTTTTTTAAATTGGAGGATGTTTGCTTTACAATATTGTGCTGGCCTCTGCATATATCACCATGAATCAGACACAGGTATACGTATGTCCCCTTTCTCCTGAACTTCCCTCCTACCTCCCACCCCATCCCACACCTCTAGGTTGTCAAAGAGCAGTGGATTGAGCCCCCTGTGTCACTCAGCAGATTCCCACTTGCTACCCATTTTACATATGGTATGTATATGTTTCCATGCTATTCTCTCAATTCATCCCACCGTTTCCTTCTCCCATTATGTGCAAAGGTCTGTTCTCAGTCTGTGTCTCCACTACTGGTATTCCACTACCTTGAGAAAAACATACTTGAAAGAGATATATGTACCCCAAAGTGTGTGGCAGCACTTTTTACAATAGTTATTTAACTTATATGCAGAGCACATCATGAGAAACGCTGGACTGGAAGAAATACAAGCTGGAATCAAGATTGCCAGGAGAAATATCAATAACATCAAATATGCAGATGACACCACCCTTATGGCAAAAAGTGAAGACTAACTAAAAAGCCTCGATGAAGGTAAAAGAGGAGAGTGAAAAAGTTGGCTTAAAGCTCAACATTCAGAAAACGAAGATCATGGCATCTGGTCCCATCACTTCATGGGAAATAGATGGGGAAACAGTGGAAACAGTGTCAGACTTTATTTTGGGGGGCTCCAAAATCACTGCAGACAGTGACTGCAGCCATGAAATTAGAAGACGCTTACTTCTTAGAAGAAAAGTTATGACCAACCTAGATAGCATATTCAAAAGCAGAGACATTACTTTGCCAACTAAGGTCCATCTAGTCAAGGCTATGATTTTTCCTGTGGTCATGTATGGATATGAGAGTTGGACTGTGAAGAAGGCTGAGCACCGAGGAACTGATGCTTTTAAACTGTGGTGTTGGAGAAGACTCTTGAGAGTCCCTTGTACTGCAAGGAGATCCAACCAGTCCATTCTAAAGGAGATAGCCCTGGGATTTTTTGGAAGGAATGATGCTAAAGCTGAAACTCCAGTACTCTGGCCACCTCATGCGAAGAGTTGACTCATTGGAAAAGACTCTGATGCTGGGAGGGATTGGGGGCAGGAGGAGAAGGGGACGACAGAGGATGAGATAGCCGGATGGCATCACTGACTCAGTGGACGTGAGTCTGAGTGAACGTCGAGAGATGGTGATGGAAAAGGAGTCCTGGCGTGCTGCAATTCATGGGGTCGCAAAGAGTCAGACATGACTGAGCGACTAAACTGAACTGAATTGAGAACATGGAAGCAACCTAGATATCCATCAACAGATGAATGCTTAAGGAAGGTGTGGTACATATATGCAATGGAATATTACTCAACTATAAAAAGGAATGCATTTGAGTCATTTCTAATGAGATGGATGAACTAGTGATTATTATATAGAGTGAAGTAACTCAGTGGAAAAGGCAATGGCACCCCACTCCAGTACTCTTGCCTGGAGAATCCCATGGACAGAGGAGCCTGGTAGGCTGCAGTCTGTGGGGTAGTGAAGAGTTGGACATGACTGAGCAACTTCACTTTCACTTTTCACTTTCATGCATTGGAGGAGGAAATGGCAACCCACTCCAGTATTCTTGCCTAAAGAATCCCAGGGATGGTGGAGCCTGATGGGCTGCCATCTATGGGGTCGCACAGAGTTGGACACAACTGAAGCGACTTAGCAGCAGCAACAGCAGCAGAAGTAGGTCAGAAAGAGAAAAACAAATATTGCATATTAATGAATGTGTATGGAATCTAGAAAGATGGTACTGATGAATCTCTTATCTTTTTTATAATAGCCTTCCTAATAGGTGTGGAAGAAAGGTTATGACCAACCTAGATAGCATATTGAAAAGCAGAGACATTACTTTGCCAACAAAGTTCTGTCTAGTCAAGGCTATGGCTTTTCCAGTGGTCATGTGTGGATGTGAGAGTTGGACTTTGAAGAAGGCTGAGAACTGAAGAATTGATGCTTTTGAACTGTGGTGTTGGAGAAGACTCTTGAGAGTCCCTTGACTACAAGGAAATCCAACCAGTCCATTCTGATGGAGATAAGCCCTGGGATTTCTTTGGGGAATGATGCTAAAGCTGAAACTCCAGTACTCTGGCCACCTCATGCGAAGAGTTGACTCATTGGAAAAGACTCTGATGCTGGGAGGGATTGGGGGCAGGAGGAGAAGGGGATGACAGAGGATGAGATGGCTGAATGGCATCACGGACTCGATGGACGTGAATCTGAGTGAACTCCGGGAGTTGGTGATGGACAGGGAGGCCTGGCGTGCTGCGATTCATGGGGTCGCAAAGTGTTGGACACGACTGAGCGACTAAACTGAACTGAACAGGTGTGAGGTAATCCATCATTGTGCTTTTAATTTGCATAGTTCTTATGACTGATGATGTTGAGCACTTTTTAATGTATCTATAGGTTATTTGTATGTCTTTTTTAGAAAAAAAGTTTATTCAGGCTTTTGTTACATTTTAAAGTTAGATTATCTGTTATTTTTCTATGGTTTACCTAAACAGAAAAAGAAATTTTATATACAAAAAGTCCTAAAGACGTCACAAAATAAGTATTAGAATTAGTAAATGAATTTAGTATAGTTGCAGGATACAAAATGAACATTAAAATCATTTGCATTTCTATACACTAACCAACTATCTGAAAGAGAAATTAAGAACGAAATCTTATTTACAATAGCATTGAAACAGCTAAATTCTTAAAAATAAGTATACTAAGGAGGTAAAAAATCTGTGCACTGAAAACTACATACGTTCTCAGGGGTGAAAGTAACTGAAGACACAAATAAACAGAAATATATATTTGTTTTGGGGTTGGAAGAATTAACATTATGAAAAGATCCATACAACCCAAAGCAATTTACATATTCAGTGCAATGCCTATCAAAAGTACAATGGCATTTTTTACAGAACAGAATTAAAATAAATAAGCCTAAATTTGTGTGGTATTACAAAACACCCCAAGGAGCCAATGGAGTCTTAAGAAAGAAGAAGAAAACTAGAGGCACCACACTTTCTGATTTCAAACAATATCACAAACCTACAGTAATCGAAACTGTATGGTACTGATATAAAACCAAGTGCATAGACCAAGGGAACAGAATCTAATCTTTGACAAGAGTGCCAAAGGGATAGGACACTCTTCAATAAATGGTGTTGGGAAAACTTCATATACACATACAAAAAAATGAAATGGGATCCTTATTTTGCACCATTCAAAATATTAATTTGAAATGTATTAAAGACTTAAGTGTAGTACCTGAAAACAAAACTCCCAAAAGAACACATGGGGAAAAGCTCCATGACATTGTTTGGTAATGAATTTTTGTATAAGACACCAAAAGCACAGGCAACAAAAGCTAAAATAAATAGGCAAGATTACATGAATTCAAAAGCTTCCTTTCTTGCTGTCTTTCTTTTTCAGTTGATATTTTGCAGTGACATGCTTTGTTTTTTTTCTCTCCATTATTTCTGTATCTATTATAAATTTTTTTCTTTGTGATTACCATGAGGTTTTCATAATATATCTTACAGTTATATAATGGTCTATTTTAAGTTAATAACTATTTAGCTTCAGTTGCATGAAAATTCTACATATTTACTTGCTCTCTTTCACATTTTGGGTTGTTGTCAGAATTTATATATTTTTGTGTTATGTATCCATCAACAAAATGTTACAGCTGGATTCTACCCCTGGGTTGGGAAGATCCTGGAGAAGGAAATGACAATCCACTCCAGGACTATTGCCTGGAAAACCCCCAGACAGAGGAGCCTGGTAGGCTACAGTCCATGGGGTCACAAAGAGTCAGACACAACTGAGCGACTTCACTATAGTCACTATATAGAGAGAGTTATTTTTAACATTTTTGCTTTTTAACCTATAGGCTAGAGTTCAAAGTGTTGTATATACCACAATGGTAATATTAGACTATTTTGAATTTGACTATATATTCACCTTTACCAAATAATTTTATACGTTCAAAGTTTTCATGTTACTAATTAATGTATTTTGTTTAAGCTGGAAGAACTCCCTTTAGCATTTCTTGTAAAGAAGGAATTATGATCAGTTCCTTATCCTTGGTTTGTCTTGGAAAGTCTTCCTCTCTCATTTCTGAAGGAAAACTTTGCTAGGTAAAGTATTCTTGATTGGAAGCTTTTTCTTTGAGTGTTTTGAAAATATGATCCTAATCTCTCCTGATCTGCCAGGTTTCTGCTGAGAAATCTGCTGATGGCTTTATCAAAGTTCCTTTACATGTGCTGACTTTTCAAAATTTTTCTCTTGCTGCTTTCAGAATTCTCATTTTTAATTTTGAGAGGTTAATTATAATGAGTCTTGGTGAAAGCTTCTTTCAGTTAATTCTGTTTGGGGGTATTTAATCCTCATGTACCTGAATGGCCATGTCTCTCCCCCAGACTTGGGGAGTTGCAGGTATTTCAAGGGTTCTACCTTCACCTCCATCCAATACTGCATTTTCTGTTATCATTCCCATTCTCACTACATAGATTGTTTTAGCCCCTCACTCTAACTTCTCACCCTTCTCCTCAGATTTCTAGATCTGACTCTGAATCCAACTTTCCTAATCTGCATCATAGAAGATGTGGAAATTGGGCTAGCAAAAACTCTCCTTCAGGGTAAAGGATAAAGAAAGGACAGATTGGGGAAAGATGGGTTGAGGAAAGACAGGAAACACTCTAATTTAATTTTTTTCCTTTGATACTCTACTTCCTTACCTCCCAGTCTAGCCTGGGGAGTACAGCAGCAATTTAAAGGACACATGACTAAGGGTAGCATTATGGCTCATACAGAGGATACAATACAATTTCACTGGTGATTTTTCCCTATCACAGCGATATTTTAACTAATTTAGCTAATCAGTCACATCATTATTTTTAAAAGCATTTAAAAATAAATATGCTCAATAAAATCTTGAAATCATACACGCTTATTATATATCAGCTTTCTTCAATTTTCCCTTTCAAATAAGAATACTGAATTTCCACACTCTTAATTAATATGAAAATATACTTGCCAGTTACAGAAGTCCATATAGCAATTATAATTATGTGAATGAAAATAATAAATATGTATAAAGTATAAATGTGTGTACAGAAAGATACAGAGGTAGAAACTACTTTAAAATCAAATTCTAGAGAATGTTTTGAGGAAAAATAGAGTGAATTAAAATTACAGTTGATAGTGAAAATTGATGGTCTTGAAGTAAAGTATAAAAAGATGAATATTTATAAAGTAGCTATAAATAATTAATTTTATTTAGAAGACATCATTAGGAAGCTCTTACAGCATTATAATAGTCTCATAAGGAGCACAGGTAAATGGATTATTGCCTCTGAAGTAAACTTCCCTCCATAAACTGTCTCTGATACCACAAATTGTAAATTAACTATGGATTCCTTTGAAGACTTAATAGCTTCTCTGTTTATCCTTTTCCTTCCATATTAAAGAAATATAGTTATATTAACAGTTTTCATGGAGAACTAACCAACCAAATCTGGTTTGCTTAAGAGGACTAGTCACTTTTAGTTTACATAATTTCTCATCACATCTTCCATTCAGTTCAGTTCAGTTCAGTTGCTCAGTCATGTCCGACTCTTTTCAACTCCATGAATCACAGCACACCAGGCCTCCCTGTCCATCACCAACTCCTGGAGTTCACTCAGACTCACGTCCATTGAGTCAGTGATGCCATCCAGCCATCTCATCCTCTGTCATCCCCTTCTCCTCCTGCCCCCAATCCCTCCCAGCATCAGAGTCATTTCCAATGAGTCAACTCTTCGCATGAGGTGGCCAAAGTATTGGAGTTTCAGCTTTAGCATCATTCCTTCCAAAGAAATCCCAGGGCTGATCTCCATAGGAGAGGGTAAATAAAATCCTGCCTTCTACTGGCTCCACACTGTATTATTTTTTCGAATAATCTTAATATTTAAGAAATGCAAATCAAGACCACAATGAGGTATCATTTCACACCAGTCAGAATGGCTGCGATCCAAAAGTCTACAAGCAATAAATGCTGGAGAGGATGTGGAGAAAAGGGAACCCTCTTACACTGCTGGTGGGAATGCAAACTAGTACAGCCACTATGGAAAACTATGGAGATTCCTTAAAAAATTGCAAATAGAACTTCCTTATGATCCAGCAATCCTACTGCTGGGCATACACACTGAGGAAACCAGAATTGAAAGAGACACATGTACTCCAGTGTTCATTGCAGCACTGTTTATAATAGCCAGGACATGGAAACAACCTAGATGTCCATCAGCAGATGAACGGATAAGAAAGCTGTGGTACATATACATGATGGAGTACTACTCAGCCCTTAAAAAGAATAAATTCAACTCAGTTCTAATGAGATGGATGAAATTGGAGCCGATTATACAGAGTAAAGTAAGCCAGAAAGAAAAACACCAATACAGTATACTGACACATATATATGGAATTTAGAAGGATAGTAATGAAGACCCTCTATGTGAGACAACAAAAGAGACTCAGAGGTATAGAACGGTCTTTTGGACTCTGAGGGAGAGGGAGAGGGTGGGATGATTTGGGAGAACGCCATTGAAACATGTATACTATCTTGTAAGAATGAAGCGCCAGTCTATGTTCAATACAGGATGCAGGACGCATGGGGCTGGTGCACGGATGATTCAGGGAGAGGATGTGGGGTGGGAGGTGGGAGGGGGCTTCAGCATTGGGAGATTGTGTACACCTGTGGCTGATTCATGTCAATGTATGGCAAAACAAATACAGTATTGTAATTTAAAAAATAATTTTTTTAAAAAAAGAAAGTCCAGATGGAACATGTAAAATGTGGATCTATTCCATAACCCATGATAATAAACAGTATGCCTTCAATGCAACTTTGCTGAATAAATTAGTTGAATGGAAAAATGAGATACTAAAAATATTCAGTTCAAAACAGATATGGTTTAGTTATCCACAGCCATCATATTTTCTCAATAGAAATATTTTGTTACTGAATTCTCATTTTTTCCAAATGCAAGTATTAATTTAATTTTCATTATTTTGATAAATACTGATGACTCTTATGGTATCATCCTAAACCCTAATTTTTAAAAGGAGAGCATGATGCTTAAAACATATATTGTCTAACAAATTGTCATTATTTGTTTGGAAATAAAAGATGCTCTGTTTCCCTCAGGAGTTTACATTAATTCTGTTTTGTGCTTTAAGGATACCTTTTATTTATTTTTTTCCAGTTTTAACAATTTTATTCTTTTTTAATTAAATTTATTTATTTATTTAATTACAATACTGTATTTGTTTTGCCATACATTGACACAAATCAGCCATAGGTGAACACAATCTCCCAATGCCAAAGCCCCCTCCCACCTCCCACCCCACAACCTCTACTTGAATCATCCTGTGCATCAGCCCCATGCATCCTGCATCCTACATTGAACATAGATTGGCGCTTCATTTCTTACAAGAAAATATACATGTTTCATTGCCATTCTCCCAAACCATCCAACCCTTTCCCTCTCCCTCTAAAAGGATACCTTTTAGAGCAATGACTTCCAACCAGTGGCCTGTACCTCTGTGGAGCAAGATATATTTGTGAAGATATCTAGAATGCATATAGAAATAAGGTTACATATACTGGCTGAAGGTGTTTTTCTAATAAGCATACACACAATAAATCACTAAAGTGCCATATGGTGATCCAAGGAATCATTTATTTAATTAAATTAATATATTTATACATATATACATGTATATGTGTACATATATATGTGTGTGTATGTGTGTGTGTGTATGACTAGAATAGTACCTGGCATATGGTAAACATTTAAAAATGCTAGTTAATATTGTTTTTAACTAACATCTAAAACTAAGAATGTTGGAAAGGGAATACTAAATATTGAACTTATGGATAATGTTTGAAGATTTGAAAACATTTTATAGAAAACTTCCATTTTAAGAGTATAACCAGAATTGAAAGAGACATGTATACCCCAGTGTTTATTGCAGCATTGTTTATAACAGCCAGGACATGGGAAGCAACCTAGATGTCCATCAGCAGATGAATGGATAAGAAATATTCACAATGGAGTATTACTCAGCCATTAAAAAGAATACATTTGAATCAGTTCTAATGAGGTGGATGAAACTGGAGCCAATTATACAGAGTGAAGTAAGCCAGAAAGAAAAATACCAATACAGTATACTAATGCATATATATGGAATTTAGAAAGATGGTAACGATAACCCTGTATGCGAGATAGCAAAAGAGACACAGATGTATAGAACAGTCTTTTGGACTCTGTGGGAGAGGGAGAAGATGGGATGATTTGGTTGAATGGCATTGAAACATGTATAATATCATATAAGAAATGATCGCCAGTCTAGGTTCGATGCAGGATGCTTGGGGCTGGTGCACTGGGATGACCCAGAGGGATGGTGTGTTGGGGAGGTGGGAGGAGGGATCAGGACTGAGAACACGTGTACACCCGTGGCAGTTTCATGTTGTGTGACAAAACCAATACAATATTGTAAAGTAAAAAATACTAATAATAAATAAATAAATAAAAATAAAAAATAAGAGCATAACAAAAATTTAATTTATATTATCTTATAAACTATAAATTCATGGAAAAAGTCAAACGTGTAATCTAAGTCATTTCTATAGGCCTTTTGTCAGAATGAACGTATTATATAAATATATTTATTTCTGTCTGGGATATTTCCTATATGGGTCAATTATATTCTACCTGAGAAACAGTAAAAAGTTGAATTTTTAATAGATTTCTATTTGAGAAATTTAGGAAAATTTAGTCTGGTTATAGCGAATTTCTTAATATGACAATTCAATAAAGGTGGTCATAAGCCTCAATAATTTAAAAAACACACGCAAACAATGCAACAAATTTCTAATAAACCTCAGTATGGGGCAGAAAGATGAAATTTTGGAAGAAATACATATGTATCATAAATATCCAGTGTTACCTTAATTTGCAATACTTCTTCCATTAGAGTTTATTGCTTGATTGAGATATTTTATTATATATAAAAATATTAATGTAAAATAGCCCTACCTTGAAATAATACTTTAATATATTTTACCATTTGGAGACCTTGAAGATAAACACAAAAGATACTGAAGAATATCCCACTCAAAGTAAACAAAGGGCAACATTTTAAAAACATATATGATCCCTCCTTTACTTGCTTTTTCTATTTGTTTAAGAAATAATAACTAACAGATAAGAAAGATTTTCCCAATACTTTTACTCTAATTTCTTTCTATGTCTCTGTAAGAACCATGACAATAAATCTGATCTTTATCTAGCCCACATTTTTATACTTTTACCATATGAAAGTATATGAAGCTATCTATAACTATTCCATAAGCGTTATTTTTGATATACAGATGTTTTATCATTCCACTTTAAATATTATTTCATTCTCATTTCTATTGTTTCTTAGTGTTAATGTTAGAAAGGTTTAATCTGATTTTTTAATGTTTATTTTCTTGTTGATTTATTTTACAATTATAATTCAGTAAGAAATTTAACCTGTAAGTAATTAATTCCTTGAAATCTCTTGAGAATTACTTTGTAAGTTAATAGGTTGTCACTGACTTTTATAAATATTTATGTGCTTTAAAACGTATACACTCATTATTTGTTTTGGCCAGGATAAATCCAACTCTCACATGACTACTGGAAAAACCATAACCTGGACTAGATGGATTAGTCCATAACCTGGACTAATTGGATTATTTGATTAATTCAGATGATTAGTAGCAATCATGTCTACATACCAATTATTTCATAAGTATCTTGAAATCCCAGCTCTGTTATCTTCAGAAAAAATACCTTGTGTGAAAGTTTCACTTGAAACAAATTGGACAATATTCAAGGTGGAATTCAGCTAACCCTAACTTATAGTTGAAGTATCTAGTCTTGGGTGCTTTCCCTAAGGGGTGGGTTGTAGTGCTGGGTAGACTTTCATATCCTGCTTGTGAGTATGCAAAATTCTAGCCAATCCATCTATGTCAAATGCCACTAATTTCATCAATGAGAACCCATTTTCAGTATCCACAGTGCTTTCACCAAAGGAAATTGGTGAAAGCAAGACTTTCGCCAATGGAAATTCATTTCTAATATTAATTAAAATAATTAGCCAAGACTCAGGTGTTGATGGGAGTTAAAGGTAGATAAAGCACTTTTAGTTGCCACTTTTGGAATGTGAGTTTTAGTTTAAATGTCTGTAACCACCAATAGAGCTTGCATTTCTGATAAAATGGCTAATTTAAGCCCTGTGGTATATATCTTGATGAACACAACCCATTTATACTGAATTGTGTATGCTGAAGTAACTTAAGATAAATCACAGATGTCAACAGAGGATGAAATGATTGGATGGCATCACCAACTCAATGGACATGAGTTTGCATAAACTTTGGGAGTTGGTGACGGACAGGGAAGCCTGGCATGCTGCAGTCCACACAGTCACAAAGAGTCAGACATGTCTGAGCGACTGAACTGAACTGAACTGGACAGATATCTAAACAACCTTTTAAACTGTCTATATCCTGTTGACTTGGAATCTGATTGATCTACCCTTTTTAGACATGGACAAGCATTGGACTATTATGCTTAGTGGATTTGCCCAATTCCTTTTGTAATCTTATCAGTATTACTGCTACATATTTCAAGGTGACTTGATTAGCTGAATACAGTCATATTTTTATATCATCTTGGTGAACTGTTACTTTTAGCTATGAGTAATATTTCTTAATTGAATAACAGTTTTGTCTTAAAAACCTGCATTATCCAATACAGATTTCACTACAATCGCATTGTTTGGGCCAGTATTTGCTCTTTACATTTTTAATGGTATGTGCCATTTCCTCTATGTATTTCTTACATATTAAAGTATATTGATATAACTACTCTTTTACTCTCATTTTACTCATCTCCTTTACATATATTTCTATTAGTGATATATAAAATATTATTTCTAGACTCATAATTTTGGGTTGGGTTTTGTTTATATTGCCTTTCTTTGCTTTTTCCTCATACCTCTCCCTACTTTTTATTTCCATTTGTGAACTGATTGTGTTTTTTTCATCCTTCCCTCTTTTGTTTTTTCTCTGCTAATATGGAAGTTATTCTTGTTCCTATAGTGCCCTGCTTACATTTCCAGCAATAATAATTATATGCTTTCTCTAACCTTTATGGGGAAAAAAACAAAAACAGTGAAAGTGTTTAAAAAAAAACTGACTCTTTGCAACCCCATGGCCTATAGCCAGCCAGGCTCCTCTCTTCTAGAATTTTCTAGGCAACAATACTGGAGTGGGTAGCCATTCCCTTCTCCAGGGGATCATCCTGATCCAGAGATCAAACCTGGGTCTCCTGCATTGCAAGCAGCTTCTTTATAGTCTGAGCCACCAGGGACGCCCCAATGTGTTAGTTGCTCTGCCCTCTCCAACTCTTTCAGATCCCATGGACTATAATTTACCATGATCCCCTTACTGAATTTTTATAACTTTTAAATGCTCTTCTCTACACACCTATACCCTTTAAGTTAGATCAGGATTTTTCAAACTTTGCTCCACTAACATTTGGACCAGATTTTTCTTTGTTGTAGGGCACTGTCCTGTGTATTGCAGAATGTGTAGCAGCATCTATCTGGCCTCCATCTACTATATACCATCACCTTTTCCCTAATTGTGACCAAAAAAAAAAAAAAAGTGTCTCCAGACATCACCAAATGCACACTGTAGGGCAAAATTGTCCCCACAGTTGACAACCACTGATTTAGACAATAAATAAGACCAATAAAACTCCTACTTTAGTACTTTTATAATAACAGGAAAAAAAAAAGGTGAAAGTTGACATATACCTAACCATCTTGTACAATTAGCCTCTGAATTAACAGCTAGAGGAATTAAAAGCCAACCATATGTCTAAGTTTTAGAATTATAGTTCTTGTAAAGTTATTTGATCGTCAGTTATTTTCCTAGTAAAAATGAAATTTCAGTTAAGAGCCAAATAAAAGTGAAAGGGGGGTTTACCTTTAATTTATTTCTCTAAAAGTATCTGTATGTCTACAAAGATTTAGACAGCCACTGGGGCCAAGCCAGGATTCCTGTAGCGAAACAATTGACTTGGCATCACATTGACAACATATAAACAACAGTTTGTCAACAGGCTTCACATTAGTGACAGAACATTTTTGGCAAAATAGAGGCATCCTTCTGGGCACCATGGCAAAAACAGCTACTTGCTTTCATTTAAGAATCCTCTGCATGGAGTATCAAATTAATTAAAAGATTATAATTATGACATTTGTTTAGAAAAAAAATAAGGAAAAAAATAGAGCAGAGCAGAATTTCTGCTGGAAAAAACTGCCTCTAGCAGTTTATTCATAGTTGCTATAGACCTATAAACTCTGGGTAACTGCTAAAGGTTTTGTGTTTTTGTTTTGTTTTGTTTTGATTTGATTTGATTTTTTTCCTAAGTTAAAACTAACAGTATGGAAGTTATTTGATAACCAAATTTGGGGAATGTATTTTTTCTAAAATGATGATCACAATACTACACTCTAGTCTGCTTTTAAAGTTAGTTCATAGAAAATGAAAACGAGATACAAAGTGAAAGCAAAGCTACACATTTATAAAAAAATCTAAATAAAATGTAAATAATGCTTCATGGCTTTCAAAGAATTGAGTGAGATGAGAATCATGGGAACCTGAAAATGTTCAAAGCAAAACTAATTATCTTAAATGTATAAAGAACAAAAAGATTTAAACTAGAATAAAAGCCACCATTTCAGCACCAAAATCAATTAATAAATGTGAAAGAAGTTTATCCAGTTGGAAATATAATCCCTGTGCACAAACCTATGGCTGGAAATTGCTCAAGATAAACAGGGACAGACTCTGCTTAGCTTTTCTATGCTCCGTTAAGGTAAGCATTGTTTAGACAAATTTGAAAATATTCACCACAGGAACATCTTGCTCTTCTTTAAGCCAAAGGGATTAAAGTATTGGCTATTGACAGAGTTATTTAGAAAGACCATGAACTTAAATACTAGTGAAGCTGAAACTGCTAGATCTAAAACTCCCTAAAAACTATTTAAAAACATTTGTGCTCAGACTTTTTTTTATGTGTTATTTGAACACAGCATTTGAAATTATTTTTTAAATCTAATAGATTAATCATTTTCCTGAAGAGTTTTGTAATACAAAGGCATCTGCCTGTGATCATACATTCCCAGTCCCTTGGGAAGATATTCAATTATTTAATGCTTTTTTCAACCATTCTGGGCACCTAGCCTATACCAGCACCATGTTAGTTATAAATTAAAAGTTAAGATGTACTGTCTCATCTCCAGGAACTTATGTTCTGTAAGAGAAGATCAGCATGTGAACTGGTAACTACATTATAAAAATGTTCTTAGAGAATGTTCGATTAATCCAAACAGTGTCTGTGGTTAGCCCTGTGAAATGTGGGAGGGCTATCAAGGCCAGGTTGTTGCACTAGAAAGGCCAGGGGTAAAACAAAAGGCTCAATGAAAGCATTTGCAAATGAGGAGTAGAGGGAGATGAGGATGGAAAAGAGGTAGGGCCTGTGCATAATGATAAGGAGTTTGGCTTTTATCCTTTAAAGATACAAAAGTCTTTGATATGTCTCTGAAAAGTTCTGAGAAGAGAAATGACACCAGTAGTGTTGCGTGGCATAAGTTCATGTTTATGTCAGTATGGATGCTGCTGTTTGAAGAAAGGTATGTTGAGACAGACCAGTTAGCATGCTCTCTTTGGTAATACAAGGGAGAACAGAAGTAATTAACAAGCAAAGAACTTACAAGGGAAAATGGGTCAAACTTGGTAATTAATTGAACATAAAGAGTTAAGAAAAAGCGTTTCTAAGGAACCCTATAGAATATCTATAGTACCACAACTTGAGACGGCATCTGTAGAGGAAGGAGTAGTGGAAACAGTGACAGACTTTATTTTTCTGAGCTCCAAAATCACTGTGGATGGTGACTGCAGCCATGAAATTAAAATACATTTGCTCCTTGGAAGAAAAGCTATGACAAGACTAGACAGTATATTAAAAAGCAGAGACATCATTTTGCTGAAAAAGGTCTGCAGAGTCAAAGCTATGGCTTTTTCAGTAGTCATGTACAGACGTGAAATCTGGACCACAAAGAAGGCTCAATGCTGAAGAATTGATACTTCTGAATTGCAGTGCTGGAGAAAATTCTCGAAGGTCCCTTGGACATCAAGGAGATCAAAACAGTCCATCCTAAAGGAAATCAACCCTGAATATTCATTGGAAGGACTGATACTAAAACTGAAGCTTCAGTCCTTTGGTCCTCTGATGAGAAGAGTCAACTCATTAAAAAGACACTGACTCTGGAAAAGATTGAGGGCAGGAGGAGAATGGGCGACAGAGGATGAGATGATTGAGTATCATCACCGACTCAATGGACATGAGTTTGAGCAAACTCTGGGAGATAGTGAAGGACAGGGCAGCTTGGTATCCTGCAGTCTGTGGGGTCTCAAAGAGTAGGACATGGCTAACAACTGAACAACAACAGAGAAAGGAAATAATGAGTTTTGTTTTGAACATTCAAACTTTAACAACTATTTACAAAGTATTTACTACATGCTAGATACATTTGGGAGCCAGTGATGCCACAGTGAACGAAACTGACAAAAATACCTTCAATAATGAAGCTTAAATTGATTGTGGGATGCAAACAAACATGGTAATCATGCAAAATATTTAGAATGTTAAACAGTGATTAAAAAAAAGAAATCAAAGAGATATGGATTGTGTAACTTGAACTTTTATATAATGTGAGCAAGGACAAATTTTACTGAAAAAATGATTTCTGAGTAATGGACTGGTTTTGAATTGGAAGCAATAGTCTTCAATATTTCCCAAAAGAATGAAAATTGCAGAATATAAATTCTTATCTATAGTTCAAAAATGAGAAATCAGTAAGAATAATAATTACTATCTTTCCACTCTGGTTCTTCTATCTGTACCTATTGCCCTTGTGGGACCATCTATGTCCACAATGGTCAATTCCTTCTCATGGATAAATATATTAAATGTTGGAAGTTCTCAGTCATTTTAAAAATGTCTCATATTGTTCAGTCTCAAAGGATGGAAATAATCAACAATGTTATTTCACTATCTAATTTCTACTTGCTTCAACAATAACAAAAAATGCTGAAAACTTGAGAGGTATTCTCTATCCATGTTTTCTACAAAATAACCCCACTTCCCTGGTAGTTCAGAATGTAAAGAATCTGCCTGCAATGCAGGAGACCCAGGTTCAATCCCTGAGTTGGGAAGATTCCCCTGGTGAAAGAAATGGCTTCTCACTCCACAATTCTTGCCTGGAGAATTCCATGGCCAGAGGAGGCTGGCAGACTGCAGTCAATGGGGTTGCAAAGAGTCAGACACAACTGAGCAACTGAGCAACTATTATGACAAGATCCACATACTCTTTGTAGTATCTGGGATGGAAAAGTTTAGTTCTTCATTCTTCAGATTTTAACTGTGTTTCAGGCTGAGAAGATTTTACTCCCATGACTCAAAATTCATTATTCTATGAATGTTTTCTATGCCTTAATAATTTCACTTATCTCTCTGGTTATAGATCAATGTGGTTTCCTTTAAATTTTTATGAATGTTGGCATGTGAAGTATGAAAAACTACTGCATTCCTAGTATGTGGCCATTCAGGTATGACCTAAATCAAATCCCTTATGATTATACAGTGGAAGCGAGAAATAGATTTAAGGAACTAGATCTGATAGGCAGAGTGTCTGATGAACTATGGATGGAGGTTCGTGACATTGTGAAGGAGACAAGGGATCAAGACCATCCCCAGGAAAAAGAAATAAAAAAAGTAAAACGGCTGTCTGTGGAGGCCTTGCAAATAGCTGTGAAAGAGAAGCAAAAAGCAAAGGAGAAAAGGAAAGATATAAGCATCTGAATGCAGAGTTCCAAAGAATAGCAAGAAGATATAAGAAAGCCTTCCTCAGTGATCAATGCAAAGAAATAAAGGAAAACAACCGACTAGGAAAGCCTAGAGATCTCTTCAAGAAAATTAGAGATACCAAGGGAACATTTCATGCAAAGATGGGCTCGATAAAGGACAGAAATGGTATGGACCTAACAGAAGAAGAAGATATTAAGAAGAGGTGGCAAGAATACATGGAAGAACTGTACAAAAAAAATCTTCGAGACCCAGATAATCACGATGGTGTGATCACTCACCTAGAGCCAAACATCCTGGAATGTGAAGTCAAGTGGACCTTAGAAAGCATCACTACGAACAAAGCTAGTGGAGGTGATGGAATTCCAGCAGAGCTATTTCAAATCCTGAAAGATGATGCTGTGAAAGTGTTGCACTCAATAAGCCAGCAAATTTGGAAAACTCAGCAGTGGCCACAGGACTGGAAAAGGTCAGTTTACATTCCAATCCCAAAGAAAGGCAATGCCAAAGCATGCTCAAACTACCACACAATTGCACTCATCTCACATGCTAGTAAAGTAATGCTCAAAATTCTCCAACCCAGGCTTCAGCAATAGATGAACCATGAACTTCCAGATGTTGAAGCTGCTTTTAGAAAAGGCAAAAGAACTAGAAATCAAATTGCCAACATCCACTGGATCATCGAAAAAGCAAGAGAATTCCAGAAAAACATCTATTTCTGCTTTATTGACTACACCAAAGCCTTTGACTGTGTGGATCACAATAAGCTGTGGAAAATTCTTCAAGAGATGGGAATACCAGACCACCTGACCTGCCTCCTGAGAAACCTGTATGCAGGTCAGGAAGCAACAGTTAAAACTGGACATGGAACAACAGACTGGTTACAAATAGGAAAAGGAATATGTCAAGTCTGTATATTGTCACCCTGTTTATTTAACTTCTATGCAGAGTACATCATGAGAAATGCTGGACTGGAAGAAACACAAGCTGGAATCAAGATTGCTGGGAGAAATATCAATAACCTCAGATATGCAGATGACACCACCCTTATGGCAGAAAGTGAAGAGGAACTAAAGAGCCTCTTGATGAAAGTGAAAGAGGAGAGTGAAAAAGTTTGCTTAAAGCTCAACATTCAGAAAACTAAGATCATGGCATCCGGTCCCATTACTTCATGGGAAATAGATGGGGAAACAGTGGAAACACTGGCAGACTTTATTTTGGGGGGCTCCAAAATCTCTGAAGATGGCAATTGCAGCCATGAAATTAAAAGATGCTTACTCCTTGGAAGAAAAGTTATGACCAACCTAGATAGCATATTCAAAATCAGAGACATTACTTTGCCAACAAAGATCTGTCAAGTCAAGGCTATGGTTTTTCCAGTGGTCATGTATGGGTGTGAGAGTTGAACTGTGAAGAAAGCTGAGTGCCAAAGAATTGATGCTTTTGAACTGTGGTGTTGGAGAAGACTCTTGAGAGTCTGAAACTGCAATACTTTGGCCACCTCATGTGAAAAATTAACTCATTGGAAAAGACTCTGATGCTGGGAGGGATTGGGGGCAGGAGGAGAAGAGGACAACAAAGGATGAAATGGCTGGATGGCATCACCAACTTCATGGACGTGAGTTTGAGTGAACTCTGGGAGTTGGTGATGGACAAGGACGCCTGGCGTGCTGCAGTTCATGGGTTCGCAAAGAGTTAGACACGACTGAGTGGCTAAACTGAACTGAGTATGTGGCCTAGAGACAAATGGTTTAGGTTATTTGCTTTTAGGAATCTCCAAATTGAGAAACAGATATAAAAATATTTATATATATATATATATATGTAATATTTGACAAGATTTTAAGCCAATGCTCTCCCATAGGACTTTCAGTGATAATGGAAATATTTTAAATCTATATCGACTGTTTTTGTAAATTTTTTGGGGGTGATAGGTGCTGTGCTGTGAAGCTTGCAGGATTTTTCTTCTCTGTCCAGGGATTGAACCCATGTCCCTGAGGTTGGAAGTATAGCATTCTAACCACTGGACCAACTGAGTACTCCCTACTCATGTTGTCCAATATGGTATTAAGTTGTTATTCGCAGATACCGAGCACTTGAAATGTGACTGAACTAATGAGGAAATGAATTTTCAAATTTTACATAATTTAACTAATTTTAACTATATTGCCACATGTGTCTAGTGGCTACTGTACTGAACAGCACAGTCATGAAGTATACAAATATATTGGAGGGGAATCTTAGATTTTACTAAAATGAGTTTTGAATAGTTACTCTAATTGAGCCAAATGTGATAGGAAAAGAACTTAAAGGTCAAGAGAAAGCATAGTTATGAAAGTGTGAAGAAGCATGCCAAGTTTGGAAACCACAAGATTTTCTAATATGGATCAGCTGACAGTATGTTGGGTATGGAGGCATAGTGGAGGTTTGGAAAAATAAAGAGAGATGCAGGGCTTTTTCTGTCATACAGAGAAATTTAGATTTTATTCTGTTGGCAAAAAAGGCCACTAAAATTCAAAGGAAGCAGAACATAATCAAGAATGCATATTAGTAAGACTATCTTTTGAAATCAGACCAATTTAGCTAACATTAAGTAAGGACCTAGAATAATTATATCATATAATAAATAAACTGATTAAACAAATTAAAAGAATGTCCAGGAAATATTCACATATCCATGGAATACTTAAAAGAACCAGTTAGATAGGTGACCACAAAGGAAAGATCAAATCAAAGGCAGAAATTTTACAGGATATAATGCATGCGTGCTAAGTTACATGACTTGTGTCCAACTCTGTGCAATTGCTCATAATTACTACCACTACCAATAATATTTAAGGCTTGGCAAATAAAGTAAAAAAATAATGTATTATGCAATATGTCACTTAAAAATGTACAGTTATTATACTGAAAATACTTCATTTTGTGTCCTGAATACCCTTTTAACTGTTTTTAAACTTGTGTACCTTGGTCCTGTGGTCATATCTGTATGGCTTGATTCTGTCTTAGATTCTGAATGACACCTGCCATAGAAAGAGGATTTAGGCAAAGTGTTAATACTTTACTGTTCTTTAGTCAATAAGTCATGTCCTATGCTGTCTATGGGGTCGCAGAGTCAGACACAACTGAAGCAACTTTGCAGCAGCAGCAGCAGCATACTTTTGTAACCCTATGGACTGTAGGCAGCTGGTTCCTCTCTCAATGTGATTTCCCAGGCAACAATACTGGAATGGGTTGTCTTTCCTTCCCCAGGGGATTTTCCTGACCCAGGGATGGAACTCAAGTCCCCTGTATTGGCAGGCGGATTTTTTACCATACCACTGAGCCACCAGGGAAGCCCAGGTAAGGTTTCTATACTACTTAAAAAAGAAAGAAAGAAAGAAAGCCTAACTACTGCTTACTATCCATTTCCCAGTATAAGTATAAATAAATAAAAATAATATTTAATAAATGTTCATCATGCTCTGAATAGAATTCTATCCTTATTTTAGTTTTCTTAATTTGGGTTTGGATTTTAATATTTCTCAAATTCCCTTTTGTTTTCCCTTGATAGCCCTAAACAGATGCTTAAATCATATTTACTGTAATTAACCCACTTACTTTCCTTTGTTTTTGATTCTTTCTTATTAATGATTCTTCTCCACAGCTTATGGTTTCTACTAAATCTATTCATTGGCAGGGTACACAGGATAATCACAGTCTTTGAAAAATGGAGCAACTGTTTTACATTACCAAACAACAAAAATAATTTGATTGATTTTCAGTAGCCAGGTTTTCAAAATACTTCAAAGTCATATTACATGCTTTTAATCAATTCAGTGAAAGGTTAATATTTTGAAATATAAGGGCTTTATATATTTCAACTATTATTTTGAATAATAGATACTCATTTCAAGTAAATGCATTTCTGATTTGTAGCATTTCATAAGTACATTATGTGCTTTTGAAAGAAATGTATTTAAGATTTAGAATACAGAGATATTTTTAAAATAATATACCAAATAAACTGAGACATATACAAATATGAAAATCAATCATTTTAATTATATTAAGGATTATTAATTGAGGTATCCATAATAATTTTCACGCAGAATTTTACATTAAATTGGCTCTCTGATTATTTTGGTGTAGTATTACTTAGCAGGTGAGTGAATTTGATAGTTAAAGATCTTTAAACAGTCACTATAAAAACTATGGCATTATTTCTTGTAGAGAATGTTATATGTAGATTTGTCTTTTTACTTCATTCATTCATTCTAAAATATATTTATTGTATACTCTAATACTGGAAAAGAGACTGGTGGAGGGACTATAGTGTTTAGGTGAGTAAGCAAAGTGTGTGCTGTGTGCTTAGTCCCCCAATAGGGTCCGACTCTTTGCGACCCATGGATTGTACCCTGCCAGGCTCCTCTGTCCATGAGGATTCTCTAGGCAAGAACACTGGAATGGGTTGCCACGCCCTCCTTCAGGGGACCTTCCCAACCCAGGGATCAAACCCAGGTCTCCCACCTTACAGGTGGATTCTTTACCAGCTGAGCAACCCAGGGAGGAATAAAGAGATGAACAATGTAAGCATCACAACCTCAAAGTACAAAGTAACTGTTGCCTACTAGTGATGATATGAAGGATTGGTAAGGGCTACAGATATGATACATGAAGCATCCAAGCAAAATTATCTTGTTACAATATCATCTTCCCTGGAGGCAGTCATGGCAACCCAGTCCAGTATTCTTGCCTGGAAATCTCAAGGACAGAGGAGCGTGGCAGACTACAGCCCATAGGGTCACAAAGAATTGGACACAATTGAAGTGCCTGAACATGCATGTACACAGCATCATCAGAACATCTAAGTTTGCATAGCAAAGATTTTATATCTTTCTACTGAATTTTTAAAATCATACCTTGGCTATGCATTACATTAAAAATTTTAGATGTTTCTAATTTCCCACAGAAAACACCTTTTATTAAAAGCAATTCCAATTCATATGATATATGGCTATATATGATATATCCAATAATAATTCTTCAATTATTATTAGCTCTATTTGCCTTATATTCGATTTGAAATGTCAAATAATGATCTCTTAGAAAACCTGAAGGGATAAGAATAATCAAGCAATATTTTTCTGAAGGGAAATTAAAGAGAGTGGTTTCAGTGAAAGAATCTGACATTATGTATTCAAATACTTTTTAAAGGGGCTTAATTCTTTGGATGGGCAACCATCTATTACAATCAAGATTACCTTTTTAATCAGTAGAGTCTGCTGGATAGTAAACATTTATTGCATAAGTAGTGTTATAAAATACTCCAGCTTAAACCAAAACTCATTCCTCCATTGTATGTTCATAAGTAGTTTGGCAACATCTAGAAAAATAAAAATCTGCCTTTAAAATACCATGAAATGCTATTTTAGAAAAAAAAAAAGTATATTTTACTGGGCATGTAAATTGCTCTCTGAGAAGAATTTGGTGTCATGTATGGACAATGGTAGACCTATTCTGAAAAGCTTTGTGAGATTTTTAGGCTAAGAAGTTTTCAAGTAAGATTTTCCAGTCATAATACATTTTCGATACTGTAAATAGTAACTGAAAATAAACACAAATTTTTCTGAGAGGTAATTTTACATTTTGCAACATATTTGTCACAACATTCCACCTTAAAATAATATTTGTGATTTCTTCCCTCAACTGACCCATTAATAGTCTTCCTCCTCAATTTCATGCTTCAGTGTGATCACTAACAAAACAGTCTACATTTCTTGGCTGGGAGGTAATAGCATTTCTGAATGACCTGAAACCCTTTGGAATTGTACTCTACCTGATTTTCAAGGGTATTTAATCCATTTGTATGCTCCAAATTTTCCATTTGAATTTGCATCAGGTCATGTAATATCAGTTGCTTCTGTGTCACCTAGTGTAGCAATAACTTTATATAATGTGACACTGTGTAATGTATAGTTTAGAAACCCTCATTTCTTCTACAGGAGAGGGATCTGTCAAAGGCTATAGCTGTCCCACATCACTGATCTACTTAATGGGTATAACTACTAAATAAAAAGCATCTAGCCAGTTTTGCATATCTCACTGTGACTGCTACATACTGACTGATCGCCCTAATTAGAAACACTATTTTATACTATGAATGCATTTTTCTTATATGAAATTTAAAAAGAAGTTAATGCATGAAAACAAAAATAAATTACTAAATTTTTTCTCCTTCTTATGGAAGTTGCCAGATTGAAATGCAAGAAAACAGTATCACTAATATTTAATTTCATTTATATCCTAATCTGAGCAGTGTATCCTCAGTTCAGTTCAGTTCAGTCACTCAGTCATGTCCGACTCTTTGCGACCCCTTGAATCACAGCACCCCAGGCCTCCCTGTCCATCACCAACTTCCGGAGTTCACTCAGATTCACGTCCATCGAGTCAGTGATGGCATCCAGCCATCTCATCCTCTGTTGTCCCCTTCTCCTCCTGCCCCCAATCCCTACTTGAAAGGGGTTATTATTCCTGGCTGGAATTTGCCAGGTGAAGAATAGCGAATTCAATTCAGGCCATACTTCTGTGTTATCTTCTAGAGTAGGGTTTGGCCAAGAATGACTCATGGGTCAAACTGACCCACAGTCTGTTTCTGTAAATATTAATTTATTGGAACCCAACAACAACATTTTTTTTCTTTCATATTGGCTATAGCTGTTTCCAGGTTACAAAGGCAGAACTCAGCACTTGACACAAAAGCTATATATCTCGCAACAGCACACAAGTTTACTCTCTGCCTTTTTATTAAAAAAAAAAAGTTTGCAACCTTTCATCTATATTATTTATGAACTACTGGTTACATGATGGTGAATTGTTGGTTCAGTTCACTTCAGTCGCCCAGTTGTGTCCAACTCTTTGTGACCACATGAATCGCAGCATGCCAGGCCTCCCTGTCCATCACCAACTCCTGGAATTTACGCAAACTCATGTCCATCGAGTTGGTGATGCCATCCAGCCATTTCATCCTCTGTTGTCCCCTTCTCCTCCTGCCCCCAATCCCTCCCAGCATCAGAGTCTTTTCCAATGAGTCAACTCTTCTCATGAGGTGGCCAAAGTATTGGAGTTTCAGCTTTAACAACAGTCCTTCCAAAGAGCACTCAGAACTGATCTCCTTTAGAATGGACTGGTTGGATCTCCTTACAGTCCAAGAGACTCTCAAGAGTCTTCTCCAACACGAAAGTTCAAAAGCATCAATTCTTTGGTGCTCAGCTTTCTTCACAGTTCAACTCTCACATCCATACATGACTACTGGAAAAACCATAGCCTTGACTAGACGGACCTTTGTTGGCAAAGTAATGTCTCTGCTTTTGAATATGCTATCTAGGTTGGTCATAACTTTCCTTCCAAGAGTAAACATCTTTTAATTTCATGGCTGCAGTCACCATCTGCAGTGATTTTGGAGCCCCTCAAAATAAAGTGTGCCACTGTTTCCACTGTTTCCCTATCTATTTCCCATGAAGTGATGGGACCAGATGCCATAATCTTAGTTTTCTGAATGTTGAATTGTTCGTTACATGATGTTAAAACAGAATTATGTTAAAACATAATTTTGAAAAGTAAATACATTAAAAAACTTTACTTTGTAAGCTTCAGGAAAGAGTCATTATCTCATAGCCAAAAAGTTTTGTTTCTTATTTTGTATACTCTCCCATTGTTTTTTACAAGGAAAACAAGCATTTGGATAGAGCAATGTACCCTCTCCTAAGGAAAGTTCGTAAGACACTTGGACTAGAAGGAACTTTCCCTGAGTAGTGAGCTGCATGTGCTCCTAGTTTAACCAAGGAGGTCTTAAAATATCTTAAAGAGTGAGTTTTACTCTAAGAAAAAAATCAAAGAGTCTATCTAGCACATACTCTGCTAGACATGATTCCTCCATTCAATAAATTGATCATCTACTCTGGACTGGATCCTGTAAGAGAATCTGGGACACATTTTATGTTGCTATAGCAATATTATTACACCCTATTCTCTAATCCCACATTGGGAGGGAAATTTGGGGGCTCTTTTCTGTCAAAAGACCATTTATGAAGAAGAGTTATAGACTATAACCCTACGCTGGACTGGGTGATTGACGGGCAATGCAGTGGAAGGCAGTGAATAAGTTTGTTAAAAGCAACCTACAATGAGGATTACAGATGCAATCCACCAACTGGTGAAAGTGAATAAGTAAGTAGTAAGTAAGTAGTAAGTAAAGTCACTCAGTCGTGTCCGACTCTTTGTGACCCCATGGACTGCAGCCCAGCAGGCTCCTCAGTCCATGGGATTCTCCAGGCAAGAATACTGAGTGGGTTGCCATTTACTTCTCCAGGAGATCTTCCCGACCCAGGGATCAAACCAGGGTCTCCCGCATTGGAGGCAGACAGCTTTAACCTCTGAGCCACCAGGGAAGTGAATAGATTACATAAAGGGGCATTTACCAGTGGAAAGCTAGTGTAATAAGGAGTAGACGCTAACATGTAGGACTATGCAGGATTTGATGTGAAATAGACATTTCCCTCACCATCTTCAGATGATGTCTAAATACTATTATTTAACATTTCCTCTTGAAGTAGAAGTATCTTATATAAGCATCAGCATTTGTTTTCTTGGGACAAATATTCAGACTCAATGACTAAAGATCTCTAATCATGGCTAACTAGAACTCAGTTCCCAAAGTCACTTATATTTGGTCATTTAGAGAAGGAAGGCAACTGGATCAAGTTGACTACTTGCTGCCTTTTAAAATAATACCCCTTCACAAGGACTTGAGCCAAATCCTCACCTTCTATGCATCACTAACCATATCAACCTGAAGGCAGGCATCTGGCTGACACCTTTCCTAACTCTACTCCCTGTGTTAAGCATTCTGCTGACTTGCCTAAGCCTGCCTGTCCACACAGAAGACACCCTGTGCTGAAGTACTGCTTCAACCTGCTGAGAATCCCCTGGGAACACACACCTTCCACTGCTTGCAGACTCACATTTATGTTTCTGCCAATTTAATTAAGATCCTTGAATTCTGTGTTTCATATCCTTGGTTTCCCCATCCAGTTGTTGGTTAGCACTGTACCTACTCTTACCAACATCCTTCTCTGAAATTACCAATCACTAAAGTTCTAACAAGATATTCTACTAAAAATGTTAGAGTAATGGCAGTGCATGGGAAATTCCTTCTTTCCCAGAATGATAGTCAGTTTATCTTGAATGAGACTTCAAAGTACACTGAAGATCTTGGCATTGTTTTGGAAATTTAAAATATGATTGATGCCCTTCCTCCTTTCAAGGCTAGTATTGCATTTAAACTTCATAACTTATATGATGTTATTCTTTTCTGTTTGTTCTGCCTCGCTTTTATCCTTATATTGGTGGTTTTGAATGCTTCCATCCTATTGTTGTTCTGTCACTAAGTCATGTCTGACTCTTTGCAACCCTGTGGACTGCAACATGACAAGCTTCCCTGTCCTTCACTATTTCCCAGAGTTTGCTCAAACTCAAGTCCATTGAGTCAGTGATACTATCCAAATATCTCATCTTATGTCACCTCCTTCTCCTCCTGCCTTCACTCTTTCCCAGCATCATGGTCTTTTCCATTGAGTTGGCTCCTTGCATCAAGTGGCAAAAGGACTGGAGCTTCAGCTTCAGCATTACTTGTTCCAATGAATATTTACGGTTTATTTTCTTTAGGATTAACTAGTTTGATCTCCTTGCTGTCTAAGGACTCTCAAAAGTCTTCTCTAGCACCACATTTACAAAGAATCAGTTCTATGGCACTATGGTCCAACTCTCACATCCCTACGTGACTACTGGAAAAACCATAGCTTTGACTATACGGACCTTTGTCAGCAAGGTAATGTTTCCATTTTTAATACACTGTCTAGGTTTGTCAAAGCTTTTCTTCCAAGGAGCAAGAATCTTTTAATTTCACTGCGGTCACTGTCTGCAGTGATTTTGAGCCCCGTAAGATAAAATTTGCCACTGTTTCTACTTTATCCCCATCTATTTGCCACCCTTACAGCAAAAGCAAAGAAGAACTAAAGAGCCTCTTGATAAAAGTGAAAGAGAAGAGTGAAAAAGTTGACTTAAAGCTCAACATTCAGAAAACTAAGATCATTGCATCTGATCCCACCACTTCATGGCAAATAGATGGAGAAACAATGGAAACAGTGGCACACTTTATTTTGGGGGCTCCAAAATCACTGCAGATGGTGACTGCAGTCATGAAATAAAGATGCTCATTCCTTGGAAGAAAGCATATTAGACAGCATATTAAAAAGCGGAGACATTACTTTGACAACAAAGGTCCATCTAGTCAAGGTTATGGTTTTTCCAGTAGTCATGTATGGATGTGAGAGTTGGACTATAAAGAAAGCTTAGCGCCAAAGAATTGATGCTTTTGAACTTTGGTGTTGGAGAAGACTCTTGAGAGTCCCTTGGACTGCAAGGAGATCAAACCAGCCCATCCTAAAGGAAACCAGTCTTGAATGTTCATTGGAAGGATGGATGTTGAAGTTGAAACTCTGATACTTGGGGCCACCTGATGCAAAGAGCTGACTCATTTGAAAAGTCCTTGATGTTGGGAAAGATTGAAGGCAAGAGGAGAAGGGGATGACAGAGGATGAGGTGGTTGGATGGCATCACCAACTCAATGGATGAGTCTGAGTAAACTTTGGGATTTGGTGATAGACAGGGAAGCCTGGTGTGCTGCAGTTCATGGGGTCACAAAGAGAAAGACATGACTGAGCCACTGAACTGAACTGAACCTGTTTGCCATGAAGTGATGGGACCAGATTACATGATCTTAGTTTCTTGAATGTTGTTTTAAGTCAGATTTTTCACTCTCCTTTTTCACTTTCATCGAGGCTGTTTAGTTCCTCTTTACTTTCTGCCATTAGGAGTGCTATTATATGGATATATGAGCTTGTTGCTATTTCTCCTAGCAATCTTGATTCCAGCTTGTAATTTGTCCATCTCCAGGCGCTTCCTTGGTGGCTTCCATTATAACCTATCAAATGCCTTGGAAAATAGAGTAATATGCCTTGACTTACTTTGTCTTACTGATTGGATCTCCCATTCATCTCATGAGGATCTCTGGCCTCAGCTAGGATTCGATTACCTCCATTACAAACTTCCACTGATGCAAAAATAAAAAGTCAGCCAGGATGTGCTAATACCACTGAGGTTGGAGGTGGTGTCAGTAAATACATGAATATCTCCTTTGGCTGTTACTGACCTGAAATACTCATGGGGTTCTGCCTCCATGGCTCAGTTTTTCCCATGAGACACTTCCAGTTTGAATTGGATACCAGTGTATAGATTTAATTGTGGATAATACCGTTTAACTATCTGATTGAGTCATTGTTTAAATTGAAATGAGAGCTTAAATGTTCATATTCTTACAGAAAATTTCCTGGGTGCATATAGTAATCTAATGCATCCTGCAATTTTTCATTGTGAAATTAACAGAGCCTGGGTTAACATTCAGTCATTATACTGGACTTTACATCTGGGGCCTTTTAGGACACTACAGAGTCTCAGTCTATTGATAGACTTGAAGTTAACAATGGGCAGAACTTATGCATTAAATTTCCTTTGTGTTCTGCTGTCTCTGTTGTACTAGTTTGATATGGGCACAACACTAGGCATACATCAAAAGTGCTGTGTACATTGATACTGTCTGGAGACCAAACTCTTTGTGTATTTTAATCAAATTTGAATGGTATACTTAATTGGATATCATACCGGATGTATACAGGCATTATGTTTAAAAAATAAAGGGTCTATTCAGGGGTATTTTTCAAGTACACTCTACATAAATAATATAAAGCTGAAGAAGCTCTTAGAAATCTCAGTTGCTTCTACAAGAATCATCTGGAATTTTAAACATTTTCAAAGTAGCTTTCCAGAATAGTAGCTCTTGTGGGAAACCTAAGCAGTCCTTTTACCTTAAATGAAGAAGATAATTTGACCTCTGGAATCTAAGAGCCTTGAAGATTGCCCCAGTTTGTTTGCATGAATTTTCCAGAAACAAAGTTTTTCCTTATCAAATGTGTTTGACCATGAACGCATATCCACCCTCTTTGTTTAAGTCTTTATACATCATATTTATAATTCTGATCAAAATGGGAAAAGAGCAGGAAAAAGGAGTATTGCATCACCAACTACACCACAAGCAGAATACACTTAGTGCTTCAGTGATTTACTGGGAGTTAGACACAGAGAAAGATAACAATTCTTGAGGAACAAAGGCAGCATGTAGTGCTTTCCTTCTGGAGAAGACAGTGAAGAGCTCTAGAACTTTTCCAGGTGGCAGGCACCGTGATGCAGTCTACCAAACACATTTGGAAATGTATTTTGGATGATAGGCTTATACACATTTTCTGCAGCACTCAAGAGAACACTAAGAGGATGACAAAGGATGAGACAGTTGGGTGGCATCACCAACTCAATGGAAATGAGTCTGAGCAAACTCCAGGAGTTGTTGATGGACAAGGAAGCCTAGTGTGCTGCAGGCCATAGGGTCACAAAAAGTTGGACATTACTGAGCAACTGAACTGAACTGATTACATTTATTGGGGAAAAGAATATGAGCAGGGCACACCCAATGGTGTGGCAAGATGTCCTGGTAGTCTTGAGTTATTTTGGCCCCAGCTCCCTAATGAGAGGAAATCATCTAGACACAAATGAGGCATGAGTCAATGAGACATGACTACTGAGTTGGGGTAAGTCCTATTCCTATTTTACTGATGCAAATAATTATTTTTAACAAGACTATAATTTTAGTTTAAATTATGTTTTAAAGTTTAAATAAAATTGAAATAAGCTTTTCAAAACTGAATATTGGAGTATTTCCACTGTTTACCAGGAAGATATTTATATGAAATGATAGAATGAAATAATGTATTTGAAACCAGCTTTTAAACTGAAACGCATTTTAAAGCTACAGCTTTTAGTTACCATTAAAACAATAGTACTAGAATCTACATCATGGTATGGTCTGGCCTACTGTATAGTTACTGGAACATTTCATATGTTTGATGAGCCCAACATATGATCTGACCGGTAGAGTTAATGTGCTATCATGTTAGATTCTTAAAATAGATTAGTGGGGAGGGGAGTGTTCTGTACTGCATTAATCATACTCCTGGCAGGAAGCTGGAGGCGCTGTCCAACAGAATAATTGAGAAAAGTTTATGGAAGCAATAGGTAAGCTTAACTGAAACTAGAAATAGCATAGTACTCCCAGGCTAACTGTGAGGAGTTGTTGCCACCCCTAGGTCACAAAGGGAAAGGAGAAGAAACAGGTACTAGACCTTAGGAAGAGAGTCACAGAGATTTTGGAAGGGGAATGCACCCACTGCCATGTTTGGGAGGATGCCATGGGACTAAAACCCCAATCTCTCTCCACTTCTGTCCTCTAATCTTTTGTTTGTACCTATAACTGGTTGACCCTAATCTTACATCTGGCATCTGGAGAGCCCATTAATGAAGTTAAATGTCAGCCTCTGCACACACAGAGTGGGGTGGATGTGGCATGGTAAATTAAGAGTGCAAAAATAAGAGAAAACTGAATTCAGAATTAGACAAATTTCTGAAATGACCTATGTTAAATATGAAAGTATGTGTTAAAAATTAAATTTAAGTGATATGGATGAAATT
Source organism: Nanger dama (assembly GCA_917880005.1). NCBI lineage: Eukaryota > Metazoa > Chordata > Mammalia > Artiodactyla > Bovidae > Nanger > Nanger dama. The sequence goes on from CAKJTW010000024.1 coordinate 1,998,679, forward strand.
AGTTCATTCACTTATTCAGTGAAACTTTAATGAAGACCCACTATGTGCTCTTTTCTGTGTTGGGCACTGAGTAAAAGATTTTTTTAATTAATTAATTGGAGGCTAATTACTTTATAATATGGTAATAGTTTTTGCCATATATTGATGGCAGGAGCAGAGGGGGTCCAACAGAGGATGAGATGGTTGGATAGCATCAGAGTCAATGGACATGAGTTTGATAAACTCCAAGAGTTGATGATGGACAGGGAGGCCTGGTGTGCTGCAGTCCATGGGGTTGCAAAGAGTCAGACAAGACTGAGTGACTGAACTGAACTGAATGGACATGAATCAGCCATGGGGGGTACATGGGTGTATATTCCTCACCTCAAGGACTTTATCACTTCATCTGAAATATTGATGTGAATTATCAACTATTACAACCTCATGCTATAAAAGAGGAAATCAACTAGATGCGAGAAGAATGAACTAAAAGGAGGTTTCTAGAAAGAAATGCATGAACCAAGTGTTAAGGAGGCATAGGACCTACAGGACACTAGGCAAGTGAAAGAAGTGACAGTATATGTAGACTGCCACTAAGTCACTTCAGTCACGTCCAACTCTGCGACCCCATAGACAGCAGCCCACCAGCTTCCTTTGTCCATGGGATTTTCTAGGCAAGAATATTGGAGTGGGTTGCCATTTCCTTTTCCACAGCTGATTACTAGAGAAATGCAAATCAAAACTAGAATGTGTTACTACCTCACACTATACAGTCCATGGAATTCTCCAGGCCAGAATACTAGAGTAGGTAGCCTTTCCTTTCTCCTCCATAGGATCTTCCCAACCCAGGGATCGAATCCAGGTCTCCCAAATTGCAAGCGGATTCTTTACCAGCTGAGCCACAAGGGAAGCCCATGTGTAGACCGAGAGAACATGTAAAGATGCAGCATCTCAGGTTAGGAAACTGGAAGCCTTTCAGTTTTACTGGAAGGAAGAAAAAACCTGGGGTAAACATCGCTTGCCTGGATCGTTGAGGTTCTTTATTTGGCACGTAAAACAGTTGTGTTTTATCTTGAAATGGATGAGGAGCCAAGGAGAATTTTAACCAAGGAAAAGGCCAGAGAGATTTCCATTTGAGAAATATAATTGTGGAAGGTATATGCTAGATATATGGGAAGGGTGAGAAAATGGACAGAAAATTAAGAGAATACTATAAAATCCTAGAAGAGAAAAGTGCAGAGACTTTGTCTTAGAGTTCTCCAGAGAAACTGAACTAAGGATGTAATCTACAGTTGGCAAGCTAGAGACTCAGGAGAACCTTGGATGTAGTTCCAGTTCAAAGGCCAATAGACCTGAGACCCAGGAAGAGCCTGTGTTTCAGTTTGAATTCAGAGGGAGAAAAAAAAAAGTCAGAAAGCAGCAAGGTAAGAATTCCTTCTTACTCTTGGAACGATCAGTCTTTTACAGTCTTTTAGTTATATTCAGGCTTCCATAAATGCATAAAGCCCACCCACATTAGGGACGGAAATCTGTTTTACTCACTTTACTACGTGAAGTCGCTTAGTCACGTCCAACTCTTTGCAATCCCATTAACTGCAGCCTACCAGGGTCCTTTGTCCATGGGATTTTCCAGTCAGGGATACTGGATTGGGTTGCCATGCCCTCCTCCAGGGTATTTTCCCAACCCAGGGATCGAACTCAAGGTCTCCTGCAGAATGGGCAGATGCTTTACCATCTGAGCCACCAGGGAAGCCCACTTACTTTACTGATTCAATGTTAATTCCATCCAGAAACATCTCACAGATACATCCAGAATAATGTTTAGCCAAATGTCCAGGACATCTTTTGGCTCAGTCAAATTGACACATAAAATTATCCATCACAGGCTTGAAATCACAAAAATTATGGAAATAGTACAGAATCTATGTTATAGAAATGGGAGATCAAATGGTTCTCAGAGATGATGGCCAAGTGTGATGTCTAAGAGCTGTCTTGAACAGCTGGGTAAAATGTGATATCACTGACTACTGTGAGATGCACTTAAGCAAGGATAAACACAGGGGAGTCCAGGTTTGGAAAAACTGAATTAGTGCTTGTGAAGCAGACCAGCATGCAGAAGTTGGCATTAAAATAAAGATGAGCTTTACTTGGACATTTCAAGCACTCAGACAACTTTCATGTAAGCAATTGTTATTAGAACCAAGTTATAAGCACTCATTATGGGCCTCTTTCACATAATCAAATATGAGAATTTAGAGCACTAAGGTAATGTACTGATGTACTTTTCCCTTTAGAAAAAGAATACGTAAAATCAATGTTCGCGTACACTATAGGTAGATTCATTATATTTTCAAGACATTAATATGTTGAGATTAAGAATTTTAGCTTAATATTTTTACTTGATATTTTTGTTGGATGCTAGTTTTTCAACTTTTTATATCTTTCATGCAAGTATTTTGAAACAATAGTAATAACATTGTTTACTTTTAAAATAAATTCAGGTAAATAAATAGCTATTTAATTAAGGATTATTAAAATCCCTTATTACATTACCTTTTATTCCTGTTTGTGTCTGTGTAGATAGTACTTTCATAATCTTGGACCATCCTAGATGTAAAATTACTGTATTTTAACATACACATTATACTTTTATTAATCACAAACAATTAATATGTAGCTAATTTTTCTTCAGCTCTATGAGATAATATGCTATGTGATTATAACAAACAACATCAATATCATTTGCAAAAAATATCATTTTCAACATCATTTGCTAAGTTGAGTAAATTGATATCAGTTGCTTACTCAACACTGAATTATACTACAATTCATATTGTAACTTTAAGGCTTTCTGGGTGCCTCCAACTCCCCCTCATTTTTCAGTTTCCGTTCAAGTTCACCTCTTCTGTGGCTGCCAACGCCCTTGTTTCCAAGCTTCTCTAGAACACAATCTTACACCAAAAGTGTATCATCTTGACTTTCTGTTTCTTGCATTTGTTTTAACTCTGAAACTGGATGGTAATACCTTTGAGGTCAGGGCCTAATCTCTCACTTCACAGTTCATAGCCCCTAGAAACCATTCAATTTTACCTTTTTGTGCTTTGTATATTGGTAGATTTATTTATCCTGTACTGTATAAAAGAATGAAAGAAAAAAATAAGATAATATTCTATATAAGCTATTGCCCAATAGTTTTAAAGTGCAGCGGAAAGTTAAACTTACTGAACAATTATAATTTTGTACAGAAGAGAAAATAATTTTAGTCAGCATTTTAGAACTTGTGTGGAAAAATATTAGCAGAATTCCTGACTTTTAATCTTGGATCATGATTGAAGTACATGGCATAATTTTAATATGGGTATATGGAAATCATTAAAGAGAAACAATATAAATTTCCTTATTACAGAAAATTTTTTAAGATTTATTTTTGTGTAAAGTAATAAACTCTCTACACCAAATTTGTTATTTTTTAAAATATTTGGAAATAAAAGGAATCCAAATTGAAAAAGAAGAAGCAAAACTCTCACTGTTTGCAGATGACATTATCCTCTACATAGAAAACCCTAAAGACTCCACCAGAAAATTACTAGAGCTAATCAATGACTATAATAAAGTTGCAGGATATATATATAAAGTCAACACACAGAAATCCCTTGCATTCCTATACACAAACAATGAGAAAATAGAAAGAGAAATTAAGGAAACAATTCCATTCACCAGTGCAATGAAAAGAATAAAATACTTAGGAATATATCTAGTGGCTCAGAGGTTACAGTGTCTTCCTGGAATGTGGGAGACCCAAGTTTGATCCCTGGGTTGGGAAGATCCCCTGGAGAAGGAAATGGCAACTCACTCCAGTACTCTTGCCTGGAGAATCCCATGGAGGGAGGAGCCTGGTAGGCTACAGTCCATGGGGTCGAAAAGAGTCGGACACGACTGAACAACTTTACTTACTTACTTACTTAAAGAAACAAAAGACCTATATATAGAAAACTATAAAACACTGGTGACAGAAATCAAAGAGGACACTAATAGATGCAGAAATATACTGTGTTCAAGGATCAGAAGAATCAGTATAGTGAAAATGAGTATACTATCCAAAGCAATCTATAGATTCAATGCGATCCCTATCAAGCTACCAACAGATTTTTTTCACAGAACTAGAACAAATAATTTTCACAATTTGTATGGAAATACAAAAAACCTTGAATAGCCAAAGCAATCTTGAGAAAGAAGAATGGAACTGGAGGAATTAACCTGTCTGACTTCAGGCTCTACTACAAAGCCAGTCATCAAGACACTGTTTTGTGTCTTGTGCCAAATGGTACTGGCACAAAGACAGAAACATAGATCAGTGGAACAAAATAGAAAGCTCAGAGATAAATCCACGCAGCTATGGACAACTTATCTTTAACGAAGGAGGTAAGAATACACAATGGAGAAAAGACAATCTTTTTAACAAGTGATGCTGGGAAAACTGGTCAACCACTTGTAAAAGAATGAAACTAGAACTCTTTCTAACACCATACACAAAAATAAACTAAAATGGGTTAAAGATCTAAACGTAAGACCAGAAACTATAAAACTCCTAGAGGAGAACATAGGCAAAACACTCTCCGACATAAATCACAGCAAGATCTTCTATGACCCACCTCCAAGAATATTGGAAATAAAAGCAAAAATAAACAAATGGGACCTAATTAAAACCTTCTGCACAACAAAGGAAACTATAAGCAAGGTGAAAAGTCAGCCTTCAGAATGGGAGAAAATAATAGCAAAGGAAGCAACTGACAAAGAATTAATCTCAAAAATATACAAGCAACTCCTGCAGCTCAATTTCAGAAAAATAAACAACCCAATCAAAAAATGGGCCAAAGACCTAAACAGACATTTCTCCAAAGAAGACATACGGATGGCTAACAAACACATGAAAAGATGCTCAACATCTCAACATCACTCATTATCAGAGAAATGCAAATCAAAACCACAATGAGGTACCATTTCATGTCAGTCAGAATGGCTGCTATCCAAAAGTCTACAAGCAATAAATGATGGAAAGGGTGTGGAGAAAAGGGAATCCTCTTACACTGTTGGGAATGCAAACTAGTACAGCCACTACAGAGAACAGTGTGGAGATTCCTTAAAAAACTGGAAATAGAAGTGCCATACGATCCAGCAGTCCCACTGCTGGACATACACACCAAGGAAACCAAAATTGAAAGAGACACGTGTACCCCAATGTTCATCGCAGCACTGTTTATAATAGCCAGGACATGGAAGCAGACGAATGGATAAGAAAACTGTGGTACATATACACAATGGACTATTACTCAGCCATTAAAAAGAATACATTTGAATTAGTTCTAATGAGGTGGATGAAACTGGAGCCTATTATATAGAGTGAAGTAAGCCAGAAAGAAAAACACCGATACAGTATATTAACACATATATATGGAATTTAGAAAGATGCTAATGATAACCTGTATGCGAGACAGCAAAAGAGACACAGATGTATAGAACAGTCTTTTGGACTCTGGGAGAGGTCGAGGGTGGGATGATTTGGGAGAATGGCATTGAAACATGTATAATATCATTTGTGAAACAAATTGCCAGTCCAGGTTCAATGCATGGTACAGGATGCTTGGGGCTGGTGCACTGGGAAGACCCAGAAGGATGGTATGGGGAGGGAGGTGGGAAGGGGATCAGGATGGGGAACACGTGTACACCCGTGGCAGATTCATGTTGATGTATGGCAAAACCAATACAATATTGTAAAGTTTAAAAAAATTTTTTGATACATTTACATAAAACTAATAGACATATGTTTCACTATTTTAATTCCTTAGCAGATTTTATAGGATAGTATGTTTCTACATAGGCCTGTAGATAATTATTTCTAAACATAAAGCATCTATATTCTCATATTCATTGCAAATTAAACATTTTATAAACTGAATTCCAGATTTTGGTTTTCTTCAGTAGTTAAAAAAAAAAAGGTATTTGAAAAGACTAGAGATTAGGAAACAATTCAGTTCCTGTAAACCAAGATAATTATTTCCTGGTGTATAAACTTCTTCAGTTTTACTGAAGACTGATATTTTGCTTCTATGGATATGAATATTGATCAATGACATAAATCTCTCTGTGGGACACACCTAAATTCTATTAAAATTTAATAAAAAATTATTTCTCATTTTGTTGATATTTTAAAGCATAATTTTCATTTTAAAATGGTCAACTATCCTTTATCCTCTCTAAAGTGTTCTTGGATCTTGTTTCTGATGAAATTTTAGGTAAGGAAGATCATTTTCACACACGAACTATTTTGTCCTCATTTATAGAAATGTTATTTTCAAATAGGATACATGATATACGGAGAGTAAAATTTAAATACAAATATCTAGGTAGGACTACATATCCTACTCTATTCTTACTGATTTTCATTTGTTATTAATCATTTAGTTAATCTAATCATTGCTGTCTGGGCAAAGTTCAATAGAAAAAAAATCAAGCTCACCTTCATTGGCAAGACCCCATTTATCTTTTCAATTTTCCCTGCTTTCTTTTCTCCTCCTTACCTAGAAGAATGATTGAGAAAAAAATTTATATCACAGTGTGATGCTGCTGGTGTGTATAAAAACCCTCGACAGTCATTTTCCCATCAGCGGTTTCCCTGCTGGCCAGCTTCTAAGTCTGACCCCTCCCCTTCTCCTAGGGTAGCTGGCTGCTAGATGTTTACTGATTAATTTGCATCAAGTGTTCTCCTAGCAACCAATGCTAGGATAGGATTAGATACTTTTGTAAAAGACTATTTTCTGTTAAAGAAGCTTAGACTTTCTAAAACACCATGAACAGAAATGAATAGTCTTTAGCAAAGCTATAACGTGATTACTTCATATGTTTAAAAGAAATTTCAGTCAATTACCATTTACTATTGCTTTTACTTGTGAAAATCAGACATTTTTATTTAGAAGTTTACATTTGTGGACACACGCCTATTTATAATACAGATAATCTTGACACTGGAGGATTATATATTATGTATTTTAAATAAATCCAGAATTTATGTCATTTTATAATTGTCAGTGCAAGACATAGAAAACAAATAGGTCTGGTTTATATAGCCAGTTTAGTTATGTAGACGATAGTAAATTTTCTTAGAACACTGTAATTAATTCTCATTTCTGAACAAAAATGATATGAAACCCCAAATTTTCAATTAAGATTTACTTTACTAGAAAATTAATGTATATATTTTTCTCTACTCAATGTTTATGTGTAAATTCCAATAATAAATACTATTATTAAAGTATTATTTGATGGAGAGTAAATATAAGAGAAATTAAAACATTTAGTGAATAATTTCAGTAGCATCAAACAAACTAACCAACTGTACACAATGATTATTTGAACAAGTCGTTGAAATGAGAAAGAAATATTTTATTGTGTCTCATTAAGATTTTAATCTAGCAGAGAACAAGCCCAGATCAATAATATTTATTCAGTTATTAAGAATAAAAATGATAATGTTTTGCAATTTAAAAATCAAGATTCAATAATAAAACCCTGCAGTTGAATCATTTGATGAAGATAATAGAATATTTTCCCAGAGGTAAGAATAAAGCAGCAATTTTTCCATAAGAAAAAATAATTTATAAATTCAGTTGTGATAGAATATTAGAGACTATCATTTCCACAATTTTTGTTTTTCACTGTTTATTTTTTTCAGTGAAGGTATTTCTTAAACTTTCTATGAGTTTTTAAGAAATCTGAATTGCAAACATTAACCATTTATCCTGCTCTTAGACTTTTTATATTAGAAATCTAATTGAAATTTTAGAAATTACAGGTATAGGTACAGATACTACAATGTCTTAGCATCTTGATAGATCATTGCAAAGCAACACTTTTTTTTTTTTACTCTCAGGGTATCAGAAATGTGGAAACTCCTATTTACTGAAGCCTGCTCTGTGCCAGGTGAATTGCAGGGATTTTTAAGAGAACACTTCCTATTATCCTTTTCAAAACAGTTGAGACATATGTCAATATCCCCAAATTATAGATCTTGTCTGAGATTTAGATATATTAAATAGCTTTCTAAAAATCACTAAGTAAGCAAAGTTAAGTTAAAACTCATGACTGTGGGGGTCCAAATCTGATATCTTTTCACTACATCAAACAGCTTCCCATAGTTATGAAGATGAAACCACTCTTCACCCTTCAAGCCTCTGGCAGTTTGTTGATGCCTGTGTTTCCCAAATCCCTCTTGCAGACTTGGTCGGGACTTTGAAGACTACTTACTTCTCTCTAGTGGCTTATCAAAACTCTCACCATTTTCAGATAGCAATGGCAAAAGATTAAACAAAACTACATAGAAATATGAATGACTAAATAATCAACTTACATGTTTACCTTCAGGTAGAGAATAAAATGGTATTTGCATGGAGATACTTAATGGGCTGCCCTGCTGGCTCAGTAAACACAGAAAAGACATGGGCTGGATCTCTGGGTTGGGAAGATCCCCTAGAGAAGGAAATGGCAACCCGCTCCGGTATTCTTGCCTGGGAAATCACATGGACAGAGAAACCTTGCAGGCTGCAGTCCATGGGGTTACAAAGAGTCAGACATGACTTAGCAACTAAACAATAAAAACAACTGAGTGTGTGGGTATAAAAGAGAGAATGTTTCTTATAAAATCATACACGCACACATACACTGTCTCTCAAGGTTGCTTTTTTTCTCCCTCTTTGCATAGCCTTCTGTAAGAAACGCTTTGCTAATGAGATTTGAGGGATAAATGTCCTTGATATCCATGCACTGACCAGTCAAGGGTCCCAAATCAATCCTCTAGGTTAAGCCACTGGCCCTTGTTAAAACAATGGCTATGTTTATAATGAATGAGAAAATGTAGAAAGAGAATAACCTGTTGTCATACCGCTGGGTTCTGATTCCCAGGTGAGTAGCAGCAAGCATGAGATTTAGACAGAAGTTTTGGGAAATGTTATTATTATAAATATGCCTATTCAGTGATCTCACCTACATCTTGAAAAATACATCAAGAAACATGTGCTAAGTGCCTACTTTCAAAACACTGGCAAAAAAATAATAGCCAAAACTGCTACAAGAGGATACAACACTAAAGGATAAAGTGATACTTTATATATGCTCTTTGTATCAAAAAATGAAAGGTAAAATTGAAAGCTTAAACTCTCTCTATAGGGCTTAATATGATACCCTTACAAAAGATGGAAAGGGAAAATGACACCTCGTGGGAATAGCAAAGGGAATGAAACAAAATAAATACTAAAATAAATTCTGGAGAATATACTGCAATACCAAGAATTCAATGTTTAAGACTTTGAGAGAAAAAATAAATGGGGGTATTGTGTTAATTCTTTATGAACATGTAAAAGTGAAAAAAAAAAAAAAGTCCCTCTGCAGTGACCTAGAAGAAGTGGGTTAGAAAAAGAAATCTTTTTAGAAACCCAACCCATTGGCACAACTGTATATGTTTCACCAGAAATGCTATACAATTTTAAGCAAATTATATTTCTCAAAGCATTAAAAATCTTTTTACATTAAGATATTATTCCTTGTGCATTCTGATACACTGTTTATACCCAGTGCAGCTTTTGTTTAAGAATGACAGTGGCTGGTAAATTAGCCCCGTCTGTGTATTTCCACAGAAGCCATTCTCACTGAATCATTTTCATTTTCCTTGTCACTAGGAACTCAGGAGCTTTTGATTCAAGTCAACGCATCTCTCCCCTCCGCCACCCACAGCATCCTCATTTCTCTACTCTAATGCCTACGTAACTCTGAGTTCTTCACCCCAGCTCCTGCCATCATCACTGGCACCTTCAGCCCACGTGATCAACTCATCCAACAACCCAAACCGGTAACTCTTCTTCTAATTGCACTGCATCTACCATTATGATAACTTGAGCAAACTCAAGCACCAGCACACCTAGGCTCTGGAAATGGCTTTCTGTGAAATAACAAATTCCTAAGTTTTACTCTCTGATAATAATTCTGCATCATTTCAGCTACACCTGGACTTTAAGGTTTCTGATTCCACACTCCTACCCTTTCCCCCAGTATATTAACTCACCCTGAGTGCCCTGCTCTCTATAACTGGCCTCAAGATGGTCCAGTTTAGCCAGTCCTACACTTCCACCCAAAGAATTCAACCCAACACATTTGCTGTTTCCAGACCTGGGTTACTCGTGGGATAGACTCTCTTTACAAACATCGTCCCTAATTTCTGCCTGGCCAAAGCAGCTATGGCTGTCCTTTACCTGTCAGTAGTCACCTGCTTGGTACTCAGAATAGTCATTCAAGATAGTTACTCAACATAGCCTCAAAAACTTTACCTAGTGGTTTGCCAGTACATGTTTAATCAACAGCTCTTTGCAAAACAAAACAAACAAAAAAGCCCTGATTTGTAGCATTTGCTGATCTTCAAGTCACAGATACTTCCATCAAGGTTCATTTTAAGGGAACAACAATGCCACTAAAAGCAGAGTGAAGAGCAATGTTGTCAGTAGCACATCTTTTAAGTGCTAGATACATTATTGTACCTGTTTTTAGATACAATATATGAAAATAACATGGGGAGCACAGAAATAGAGAGGAAATGATGAATGTTAAGGATTTATTCCCTTTGTTTTACTATAATTCAACTGTAAATGTATGTAATTTGTGCTGTAATAATGGTAATTTTTGCAACTGACTCACAAAAAAATTCCTGAAAGCTCAGCATTTAGTTCTTGCCAGCCCATGCTAGGGCTTCCCAAGTGGCACCAGTGATAGAGAACCTGAATGCCAATGAGGCAGACACAAGTTCAATCCCTGGGTCAGGAAGATCCCTTGGAGGAGAACATGGTAACCCAGTCCAGGACTCCTGCCTGGTGAATCCCCATGGACAGAGGAGCCTGGTTGGTTACGGTCCATAGGGCAGCAAAGAATCAGCCGAAGTGACTAAGCAAGCATGCACATGGTAGCCAGTGGCAGAACATCATTGTTTCTCCCATTTCAAACCATTTCTCTTTGCCAATGATCCTGCTTCATACTTTACTGAGAAAAGAGACGATACACAATATCCTTAATTTCTTGCCCCTATATCTACAATTTCCCTCCCTCCCCCCACACACACCTCGTAGCTTGCAGGATATTACTTTTCTGAACCTGGGTCCTTGGTAATGAGAGTGTAGAGTCTTAACCACTAGCCCACCAGGGAATTCCCAAAATTTCTTTGGAGTTCGACTCACTCTGACCTCATTTCCAGCTGCCTCAGAAGTGTCCTTTATTCTGTTCAAGATGTTTACCTTAGTTATAATATCCTTCCCACTAACCCCAGAACTATGTATCCTTGGCATTTCCTCTCTCCTGTATTTTCAAGTGGGTTTCCCTGGTAGCTCAGCTGGTAAAGAACCTGCCTGCAATGTAGGAGACCCCCATTTGATCCCTGGGTTGGGAAGATCCCCTGGAGAAGGGATAGGCTATCCACTTTAGTATTTTCAAAGTCTCTCTCTCCTAGCTCCATTGAATATGAATAAGCATATTCAAGATGCCCCATCAGTGAAATTAAAAACATCTCTTGACTCCTGACCCTTTGTCTACCTTTCAGTTCAGTTCAGTTGCTCAGTCCTGTCTGATTCTTTGTGACCCCATGAATCGCAGCATGCCAGGCCTCCCTGTCCATCACCAACTCCCGGAGTTCACTCAGACTCACATCTATCGAGTCCGTGATGCCATCCAGCCATCTCATCCTCTGTCGTCCCCTTCTCCTCCTGCCCCCAGTCCCTCCCAGCATCAAAGTCTTTTCCAGTGAGTCAACTCTTCTCATGAGGTGGCCAAAGTACTGGAGTATCTATCTTTAGCCCTCTGCATTTTTCATATGTGCATATCATCTTAGAGATTTCCTAGGAAGAACAATGCTCATTAGCAGTTTCTAAATCCTTAGCCTTGTTATTGCTTTTTTCCTGATGTGTTACATTACTACAACAAAATATCATGAACCTCCTCCAAAATTTCAAACTTTAAAGGTTTTTTTTTTTTTCAGTTCTCAGATTTTTTTTTAAATTACTTCAGTATTTGACCATATTGTACATTTCCTCTTAAATTGACTCTCTCTGACTGCTGTTTGGTCTTGACAATCTGCAAACCTGTGAAAAACTGACAGGGCATCCTTGCAAGGACCACCTGATCAACCCAATCACCATGCAGCTGGGAAGATGCTAAAAAGAACACTAATTATTTGCTGCAACAGAAGCTAAGGAGAGCTTAGTCTTTCTGTACCTAAGGAGTAGATAAACTCTTTTCTGTTATCTTGAGAGGGGATGGTCAATTAACAAAATATCTAGCTCCTATGTGAATCCTTATTTATGGGATGATGGTGCTTATTGCATCTTAGCTGTTGGACCTGGAATACAATATTTTGACAGAAGAAAATGATACATCTAAGGAGACCCACAAGGAGGGGAAGATGTGCAGAACACTAAAAAAAAAAGGGTGACTTCTGGAAGCAAAACTACATCTTGAATAAAAAAATCAGATCACTCAAGCAGATTTAAATTTAATATTTTGTACACACACACACACACACACACACACACACTTTGGACAACTATATGTTGCCAAAAATCAGTGATCTCGAATTAGCTCGGTAGCTCAACTTTCTTTCTGTAAACCTAACCCAGGAGACAATAGGAATGGTGTTGGATCCTGAAGCCTATCATGAAAACTGTGAGAAACCCTGGAGAAAATAAAATGTGGTTGGGTTCTAACATCAGAGAAAACCAGTAACTTCAAATAGAAGAGGACCACATAGCAAAGGCTCATATGAATAGCAAATACCAGAAAGATAACATTAAATACTGCCTCAAACTAGAGAATAAGAAAGTATTAAGTGTTGGTAGGAGGGTAATGCTGGTCTAGAGAGTAATCTGGCAGTCTTAAATGAAAGCAAATATTTAAATACCTAAAGTGAAAGTATTAGTTGCTCAGTTGTGTCCAGCTGTTTGTGACCCTATGGACCCTATGTAGCCCTCCAGGCTCCTCTGTCCATGGAATTCTCCAGGCAGGAACACTGGAGTGGGTAGCCATTCCCTTCTCCAGGGGATCTTCGCAATCCAGGGACTAAACCTGGGTCTCCTGCATTGCAGGCAGGTCCTTTATCATCTGAGCTACCAGGGAATCTAAATGACTCCTCCGTTCTGCTTCTGAGGACATCAGGGCCACAGCATACAGTAGTTTGTGGGCCTTGCAATTCAGGGGAGTATCTTTCATATGTAAATATACTACAATATACATTACATATAAATATACCTGAATTTTACAGATGTACACAGTTCAAATAAATGTTAAACTGCTAAGTTTATAACTAATTAAAAGATAGAATGAATGTGTGAAAAATCTTTTCATAGAAAATACATATAATTAATTGAAATAGTTGTTATATGCATTCCTGATAAAATACTAGGAATTTTTTGCCTAACATAAGTTGTCAATGCAAGTTATCTGTTATGGTAAGAAATCTTTAAAAATGTATGGAGGCAATGAAAGAGATAATTTTTTCAACCAGATATATTATACATAAAATTGTATTCTTTCTTCTCTTATTTCTTGAATTATTTTGTTTTGACCTATCAATGAGATTTTTTCCCCCCGACCTCTCATAATTCAATAGCTGGGATCCAGAAAAGTAGCTGTTTCCATCTGTTCCTCTTAGAGTGATCAATATTTAGTTAAGTTCATGCATAATAATGAATATATATCTCCCAGAACGTGCTTTGTCAAATTTTGGTATATAATTTTGTCCAGGATCAGGACCTTGACAGAAGGGTATCTGCATTTTCATTTCATTTTACAAGGGATGTGGGAATGCTGACTATCTACTTTCTACTTTTTCCCCATATTATTGCTTTGTAAAGGGAAGCGTTCTGCCACAGTGAAATAGACATGTGTTTCAGAAAATTCTCCCTTTAGGCCCAAACATGGGCTAACTTCAATAAATGAAAGTGGCACAGTCTACAGAAATGGTTTCTCACACTAAGTACTTGAGTTGAATCAGCTTTTAGATGCCTCCAAATTTTTAAGGGATGCAAAAGCAAAAGCTTTACTCCAGCATCAAGAAAACACTTTACTACAGATAATTGTCCCATTCAATTTGCATTTGAATGCATGCTAAACTAAAAATAGCAACATTCAGGAGGCCAACCTGAAGGAAGATAGGAATATCAAGTAATAAAGTGAAAGGTGAACAGTGAGAGAGGAAGAAGGGCTGCAAAGAAGTGCTTAGTGGAGTAGATAGTTCGGTTGCAAAATCCCAAGTTCGGTGTATCAACCTTTCTTCCTGTATTACTACCAGCTCCTCTTCTGCGAGGGAAAAAAAAATTCCAGACAGCCTAAGAAATCAGCCGACAAACCTCATTATTGATGGCGTCAGGTGGTAGATCAATGCCAGAGGAAAATCAATGGTAAAAATATTTTTCAGTGGTGCATACAGATGAAGAGCCACAGCAGCATTTCTTGATGGAAACCACAAAAGTCTGCAGTCACCGCTGAGAGTCACTCCTTCATAGAAGGCAAGAACTTATCTGGTGCTCTAGAGATACTAATTTGCCCCATGTGAATTCCCATGTTGTAGAATGTGTAATTATTTGCTATGAAAAGGGGAAAAAATGTGCAGATTCCACTGAAAGTAAAATGTAATTTCTCATGTAGTATTTTGTTTTATGGTTATTAACTGCATATGTGCATGCAGGCTAAGTTGCTCCAGTAATGCCCAGCTCTGTACAACCTTATGAAGGGTAGCCCACCAGGTTCCTCTGTCCATAGGATTCTCTGGGCAAGAATACTAGAGTAGGTTGACATGCCCTCCTTCAGGGGATCTTCCTGATCCTGGGATCGATCCTGTGGCTCCTGCATTGCAGGCAGACTCTTTACCACTGAACCATCAGGGAAGCCCATTAACTACATATATATGACTGTTTAATAAATTTAAAAGTTTAAGAGCTATAAAACATTTTTAAATGAAAGAGCATGTCAATTTTACATTTGGAGAGAGAATAATTGTGGAAATAACTTTCTCATACAAAAAGATAAAGTTCTAGAAAATCCTATGCCCCAGGATGCTTTAATAAGCATTTAAGAATGGGAGAATGAAAAAAAAATTAAAGTTAAAAAAAGAATGGAAGAATGGTAGTGAAGTGGTTTTAAAGAACAACCCTGATTTATGTCCTCTAGTGCCAAATACCCTTACACTTTGTAACAATTTTCTTTCTAAATTATAGACCAGATCCAATCAGAGCACTCCTGCCCCAAAGCTTGTGGGTCCTATGAAGAAGCTATTAGACTAGAATAACTGAGTGAGATGGGGAGTTGGTGAAAAGGTATCACTACAGTCAAGTTTACTCTGTGGTTAATGAAACACAACTTTAAATCCTTATTTATGCAAATGTCTTTCAAGGTTCTGAGAGGTGCACTAAAAATCTTATATGCAATATTCTGAACTCCCTCTTTCCCAAAACTGTATGTTTTCATCAGTCAAAAAACTTGGATTTTCTTTTGGGTGTTACCCATTCGAAGCTCACAGAAAAGAGCATATTTCATAGTAAACAAAGGAGGACCTGTTTTTCTGCTAGTACTGCATCTTCATCAGGAGAGAAAAACTATCTTCTGGAGACAGGCTACATGAACTTCACCAAGGAGAGGGAGTGCCAAAACCCATTTCAAAGTAAAACAGGATTCAAACAAGTCTGCATTTAGAAATAAGGTACAGGTTACTATTATTACTATAAGTAATTTGTAAGCTTCATAACTTTTCTGAGTTTGTGTGTGTGTATGTATTATACTAGCCTGTTTTCACATACTGATTTACAGTAAAACAGCCAAAGTTGTTTTTAAGGCTGTGAAGAGCCTGGAAGACTCTGTACTTCCCAAAGACAGTCTTGGATGAATAGGCTAGAAAAAGACTAGAAAAGGCAGTAGCAGAAACTTAAAGGAGGAAAATAAGTCTAAGAATTTATAGGAAGATGGAAGCAAGGTCAGAAAAAGCAAGGTCAGAAGAGCTGAAAACCCTTGAAACAACATGGATACTCTT
Source organism: Nanger dama (assembly GCA_917880005.1). NCBI lineage: Eukaryota > Metazoa > Chordata > Mammalia > Artiodactyla > Bovidae > Nanger > Nanger dama. The sequence continues at coordinate 2,014,763 of CAKJTW010000024.1, forward strand.
AACATCTCACTTAGGTCGACCCATTGGGAAATCTCATTGACTCTTACTCAAATATTTCCAAGGAACAGTCTCTTGTCCCCTATTCTACCACTACCAAACTGCCCCCAAACCATTATCCTTGCTTGTCTAATTGTTTCATTTCAGCAGTCTCCTAACTACCCTCTCTAATTCTATACCCTCATCCCCATCTCCTCTGCTTATTCTCTGCATACCAGTCAAAGACAATCTTGGAAATAGAAGTCAGATCATGCCATTCTTTGCTCAGACTAAAATTGAGTCCTAGAAATGGCCTATAAGGTCCTTTGTGATCTTCATATCAAATCTCACTCCTCTATCATCTTTCTGCCTTACACTTTATTTTTTTCTCTCCTGATTACTCTATCCCAGCAATGCTGGCCTCCTTGCTGCTTCTTGAGCATATCAACCTCAGAGTCTTTCCACTTGCTATTCTCTTCCCATATTCACAGAAGTAATTTCCTTTCTCCTTCAGGTTTGACTCACATTACCTTTTAACTAACAGCCCCTTTAGCCATCATATCTTAAATTTCTTTAACATTACCTATCTGTCTTCTTTTATTTTTCACAATAGCATTTATTATCATCTATAACTATACACTTTCTGTTAAGGTCAGTTCAGTTCAGTTCAGTCACTCAGTCATGTCTGATTTTTGCAACCCCATGAACTGCAGCATGCCAGGACTCTCTGTCCATTACCAACTCCCGGGGTTTACTCAAACTCAGGTCCATTGAGTCAGTGATGCATTCCAACAATCTCATCCTCTGTTGTCCCCTTCTCCTCCCACACTCAATCTTTCCCAGCATCAGGTTCTTTTCAGTGAGTCAGCTCTTCACATCAGATGGCCAAAGTTTTGGAGCTTCAGCTGCAACATCAGTCTTTCCAATGAATATTCAGGACTGATTTCTTTTAGGATGGACTGGTTGGATCTCCTTGCAGACCAAGGGACTCTCAAGAGTCTTCTCCAACATCACAGTTCAAAAGCATCAATTCTTCGGCATTCAGTTTTCTTTATAGTCCAATCTCACATCCATACATGACCACTGGAGAAACCATAGCCTCGACTAGACGGACATTTGTTGTCAAAGTAAAGTCTCTGCTTTTACTATGCTGTCTAAGTTGGTCATAATTTTCCTTCCAAGGAATAGGTGTCTTAATTTCATGGCTACCAGTCACCATTTGCAATGATTTTGGAGCCGCCAAAACTAGCCTGCCACTGTTTCCACTGTTTCTCCATCTATTTGCCATGAAGTGATGGGACCAGATGAAATTATCTTTGTTTTCTGAATGCTGAGCTTTAAGTCAACTTTTCACTGTCCTCTTTCACTTTCATCAAGAGGCTCTTTAGTTCCTCTTCACTTTCTACCATAAGGATGGTGTCATCCACATACCTGAGGTTATTGATATTCCTCCCAGCAATCTTGATTCCAGCTTGTGCTTCTTCCAGCCCAGCATTTCTCATGATGTACTCTGTATAGAAGTTAAATAAGCAGGGTGACAATATACAGCCCTGACATACTCCTTTTCCTATTTGGAACCAGTCTGTTGTTCAGTTCTAACTGTTGCTTCCTGACCTGCATACAGATTTCTCAAGAGGCAGGTCAGGTGGTCTGGTATTCCCATCTCTTTCAGAATTTTCCACAGTTTCTTGTGATCTACACAGTCAAAGGCTTTGGCATAGGCAATAAAGCAGAAATAGATGTTTTTCTGGAACTCTCTTGCTTTTCTGATGATCCAGTGGATGTTGGCAATTTGATCTCTGGTTCCTCTACCTTTTCTTAAACTAGCTTGAACATCTGGAAGTTCACAGCTGACATATTGTTGAAGCGTGGCTTGGAGAATTTTGAGCATTATTTTACTAGCATGTGAGATGAGTGCAGTTGTGCAGTAGTCTGAGCACTCTTTGGCATTGCCTTTCTTAGGAGTTGAAATGAAAAGTGACCTTTTTCAGTCTTGTGGCCACTGCTGAGTTTTCCAAATTTGCTGGCATATTGAGTGCAGCACTTTCACAGAATCATCTTTCAGGATTTGAAATGGCTCAACTGGAATTCCATCACCCCCAATAACTTTGTTCGTAGTGATGCTTCCTTAGGCCCACTTGACTTAACATTCCAGGATGTCTGGCTCTAGGTGAGTGATCACACCATCGTGATTATCTGGGTCATGAAGATTTTTGTATAATTCTTCTGTGTATTTTTGCCACCTCTTCTTAATATCTGCTTCTGTTAAGTCCATACTGTTTCTATCCTTTACTTGAGCCCATCTTTGCATGAAACGTTCCCTTGGTATCTAATTTTCTTGACGAAATCTCTAGTCTTTCCCATTTTATTGTTTTCCTCTATTTCTTTGCACTGATCACTGAAAAAAGGCTTTCTTATCTCTCCTTGCTATTCTTTGGAACTCTGCATCACAAGGGTATATCTTTCCTTTTCTCCTTCACTTTTCGCTTCTCTTCTTTTCACAGCTATTTTTAAGGCCTGCTCAGACAGCTATTTTGCTTTTTTCATTTCTTTTTCTTGGGGATGGTCTTGATCCCTGTCTCCTGTACAATGTATGAACCTCTGTCCATAGTTCATCAGGCACTCTATCTAATCAGATCTACTCCCTTAAATATATTTCTCACTTTCCCTGTAAAATCATTAGGGATTTGATTTATGTCATATGTGAATGGTCTAGTGGTTTTCCCTACTTTCTCTAATTTAAGTCTGAATTTGGCAATAAGGAGTTCATGATCTGAGCAACAGTCAGCTCCTGATCTTGTTTTTTGCTGATTGTAGAGAGCTTCTCCATCTTTGGCTGCAAAGAATATAATCAATCTGATTTCAGTGTTGACCACCTGGTGATGTCCATGTATAGAGTCTTCTCTTGTGTTGTTGGAAGAGGGTGTTTGCTATGACCAGTGTGTTCTCTCGGCAAAACTCTATTAGCCTTTGCCCTGCTTCATTCTGTATTCCAAGGCCAAATTTGCCTGTTACTCCAGGTGTTTCTTGACTTTCTACTTTTGCATTCCAATCCCCTATAATGAAAAGGACATTTCTTTAGGGTGTTAGTTTTAGAAGGTGTTGCAGGTCTTCATAGAACTGTTCAACTTCAGCTTCTTCAGCATTACTGGTCGGGGCATAGACTTGAATTACCGTGATATTGAATGGTTTGCCTTGGAAACCAACAGAGATCATTCTGTCATTTTTCAGATTGCATCCAAGTACTGCATTTCAGATTCTTTTGTTGACCATGATGGCTACTCCATTTCTTCTAAGGGATTCTCGCCCACAGTAGTGGATATAATGGTCATCTGAGTTAAATTCACCCATTCCAGGCCATTTTAGTTCGCTGATTCCTAAAATGTCAATGTTCATTCTTGCCATCTTCTATTTGACTACTTTCAATTTGCCTTGATTCATGGGCCAAGCATTCCAGGTTGCTATGCAATATTGCTCTTTACAGCATTGGACCTTGCTTCTATCACCAGTCATGTCTACAACTGGGTATTGTTTTTGCTTTGGCTCCATCCCTTCATTCTTTCTGGAGTTATTTCTCCACTGATCTCCAGTAGCATACTGGGCACCTACAGACCTGGGGAGTTCATATTTCAGTTGCTTATCTTTTTGCCTTTCATACTGTTCATGGATATGAACCCATGAACTATGCATCGTATTTTACATTATTTTTGCTCATTTTCTGCTATTCTATATTGAGTTGTTAAGTCTTTGAACAAGCCTTTTATCTTTCACTTACTGCTCAGTTACCAATACCTAAAACACAATAGACATTTAGTAAATTTTCAATAAATACTTGCTGAAAAAATGAATAAGTTAATGAATGGCAGCAACAGAAAAATACACGTGATACTCATAGTTTCCTCTTGTCAGTACAAACTTAACTTATTTTGCAAGCCATTAAATGTCCTTCAGTGCACTTAACTGATTTTTCTAGACTCATTGCTAATCATTCCCTCTCTATACTCTGCCATCCAGTCAGGAAAGACTACCTATCCATTATTTCTTTAATACACCAGACACATTCATGCCTCATTTTCTTGTTCATGCTGTGCCTCTGCCTGGAAAGTTTCTTTTTATCTTCTCTTCATTCTTTCTCTAGCTAACCCTTGCACATCTCTAGAGACCTAATTCCAATGGTTTTCCCCTCTGTTAAGTCATCTGAGACTCTCCTAAACAGAACTAATTAATTTATTAATCCCCACACAGTGCTCCCAGGCTATATTTTACTTGTCTCTTTTAAAACAATCAAATTATATTATGATTATTTATAACTCCAGCATGGAATACAGTGTCTGACACATAATAAATATTTGCTGAATAAATCAATACATAAAAGCTCCACTTTCCAGGCCCAAGACATCATACTGAATGCTAAGTTTCTTCAGTCATGTCCTAAACTGTAGCCTACCAGGCTTCTCTGTCCATAGGATTCTCCAGGCAAGAATACTGGAGTGGTTTCTCATGCCCTTCTCCAGGGGATCTTCCCAATGCTGGGATCAAGCCTGCGGCTCCTGCATTGCAGGCAGACTCTTTGCCACTGAACCACCAAAGAAGCTAAGACATCATATTAATCCCTAGTATTTCACCACTGATTTCTTACCAACCTGGATATAACCATATTATTGGTATGGGTCTTGATAACTAATATCCATTAAATGCTTACTATTTGCCTTATACTGTTTCAAACATTTTACAAATATTATATCATGATCACAAATTTTTTCTTTATAAGTCCTAGTGTTATCTGATATTAGAGTTGAGGAAAATGAGTCATGAGATAGTTAATAAAAATCTGCTACCTGAATATGTGCTCTTGGCCACAAAACTGTAAAATCTCCCAATTAATGGCTTATCCAGAAAGTTAGTGCTAAGTAAGAAACTATCCAAATATACATTTTTCACTTACTGAGTAGTCATTAGTACAATATATCTTCACAAAGCAAATAAACTCATTGGATTAAATAGTGATCCACTGAAAACCTCTGAATGATACTGTAAAATGAGTATAAAGGAAAAATCAGGAATTTATGGAATTAACCAATGAAATGGTAGATATTTTCATAAGTGATAAAATAATGGAATGAATTCATACCCTAAAAGAATAGATTTCTATTCTATCCTGTGAGTATATTTTTTATACAAGAAATTCCCCTTTCTACACAATAAGAATTAGCTCCAAAGGGAAAAAGGAGAGAATTTTTATCACTGTTCTCATCCAAGTCTCTTACTAGCCATCACCACCTTAACAACCCTTATTGATCTCAAATAACTTTTCAAAAATGAGGGTTAAAAAAATCCAAAACACAACCAGCACTGTGAAAGAGGGATCAATGGATCAGTATGTTTTTGAAGCACAACTATATTAAGGAGGTTATAGAATGAAAAGAGACTATTACCAGTGTTATTCAGTAGATCCAAAAACTGCCCTAGTGTTAAGTTCCATTTTAAAGGACCATGAAACAAGATTTTAAGAAGTTAGTTGGAAATTCAAGTTTAAAGTCCAGCATGTAACTTGACGGTCATGACTCCATCCTAACAACAAATAGGATTTCATTTTCTTGGGATTTCTTTGGAGCCCAAGAAAATAAAGTCTGTCACTGTTTCTACTTTTTCTCCAGCTATTTGCTATGAAATGAGGGAACCAGATGCCATGATCTTCATTTTTTGAATGTTGAGTTTCAAGCCAGCTTTTCATTCTCTTCTTTCACCTTCATCAAGATGCTCTTTAGTTCCTCTTCACATTCTGCCATTAGAGTGGTATCATCTGCATGTCTGAGGTTGTTGATATTTCCCCTGGCAAACTTGATTCCAGCTTGTGATTCATTCAGCCTGGCATTTCATATGATGGACTCTGCATATAAGTCAAATAAGCAGGGTGACAAAAGGTGTACCTTTATGTACTCCTTTTCCTATTTGGAACCAGTCAGTTGTTCCGTGACTGGCTCTAACTCATGCTTCTTGACATGCATTGAGTTTCTCAGGAAATAGGTAAGGTGATCTGATATTCTCTTGAAGAATTTTACAGTTTGTTGTGATCCACACAGTCAAGGGCTTTCATGTAGTCAATGAAGCAGATGGAGATGCTTTTTGGAACTCCCTTGTTTTCTCCATGATCCAACTTATATCAGCAATTTGATCTCTGGTTCCTCTGGCTTTTCTAAACCAAGCTGTACATCTGGAAGTTCTTGGTTAACATACTACTGAAACCAAGCTTGAAGGCTTTTAAATATAACCTTGCTAGCTTGTGAAATGAGTACAATTGCACAGTAGTTTGAACATTCTTTGGCATTGCCCTTCTTTGGGATTGAAATGAAAACTGATAAGGCTGTGATCCATGAAAGGGACCACTTAAATTAGCATTTTCCAAAATGAAATATCTAGGTGTAAGTCTAATAAAACATGTATAGGACCTACATATAGAAAACCATACAATTCTGATGAAAGAAATCAAAGTAACTAAATAAATGGTACAATATTCAATGTCTATGGATATGATTCAGCAATATGTGAACCAAGAACTTCCTGATGTTCAAGCTGGTTTTAGAAAAGACAGAGGAACCAGAGATCAAATTGCCAACATCCGCTGGATCATGGAAAAAGCAAGAGAGTTCCATTTCTGCTTTATTGACTATGCAAAACCCTTTGTGTGGATCACAATAAACTGTGGAAAATTCTTCAAGAGATGGGAATATCAGACCACCTGACCTGCCTCTTGAGAAATCTGTATGCAGGTCAGGAAGCAACAGTTAGAACTGGACATGGAACAACAGACTGGTTCCAAATAGAAAATGGAGTACATCAAGGCTGTATATTCTCACCCTGCTTATTTAAGTTATATGCAGAGTACATCATGAGAAACGCTGGACTGGAAGAAACACAAGCTGGAATCAAGATTGCCGGGAGAAATATCAGTAACCTCAGATATGCAGATGACACCACCCTTATGGCAGAAAGTGAAGAGGAGCTAAAGAGCCTCTTGATGAAAGTGAAAGAGGAGAGTGAAAAAGTTGGCTTACAGCTCAACATCAAGAAAATAAAGATCATGGCATCCAGTCCCATCACTTCATGGGAAATAGATGGGGAAACAGTGGAAACAATGTTAGACTTTATTTTGGGGGGCTCTGAAATCACTGCAGATGGTAACTGTGGCCATGAAATTAAAAGATGCTTACTCCTTGGAAGAAAAGTTATGACCAACCTAGATAGCATATTCAAAAGCAGAGACATTACTTTGCCAACTAAGGTCCATCTAGTCAAGGCTATGGTTTTTCCTGTGGTCATGTATGGATGTGAGAGTTGGACTGTGAAGAAGGCTGAGCACTGAAGAATTGATGCTTTTGAACTGTGGTGTTGGAGAAGACTCTTGAGAGTCCCTTGGACTGCAAGGAGACCCAACCAGTCCATTCTGAAGGAGATCAACCCTGGGATTTCTTTGGAGGGAATGATACTGAAGCTGAAACTCCAGTACTTTGGCCACCTCATGCGAAGAGTTGACTCACTGGAAAAGACTCTGATGCTGGGAGGGATTGGGGGCAGGAGAAGGGGACGACAGAGGATGCGATGGCTGGATGGCATCACGGACTTGATGACTGTGAGTCTGGATGAACTCCAGGAGCTTGTGATGGACAGGGAGGCCTGGTGTGCTGCAACTCATGGGGTCGCAAAGTGTCGGACACGACTGAGCGACTGAACTAAACTGAACTGAACTGACGGATAGGAAAACTCTGTATTGGCAAGAAGTCAGTTCTTTCCAACTTGACCTCCTGGTTGAAAATAATATCAACCCCTGCAAGTTATTTTGTGGATAACAACAAACAGATTCTAAAATATTACAAAGAGGGAAAAGCCCACAATAGCCAACACAACATTGAAGGAAAAGAACAAAGTCAGAAGATTGACAGAACCCAAGTTTAGGACTTACTGAAAACCATTAGCACAGTAACCAAGACTGTGGCATTTCACTGAAAGAATAGACAGATTAATGGCATAGCATAGAGAACCCCAAAATACACTCACCTAGAGACAGGGGCTTCCCACTTGGCACTAGCGATAGAGAACCCTTCAACCAATTCAGGAGACATAAGAGATGAAGGCTCAATCCCTGGGTCAGGAAGATCCCTTGGAGGTGAGCATGGCAAACCACTCCAGGATTCTTGCCTGGAGAATCCCATGGACAGACAAGCTACTGTCAATGGGGTCAAAACAAGCTGGATACAATGGAAGTGACTTAGCACAGCACCCAAACAGAGTCAACTTTACAAAAGATCAAAGGCAATACAATTTACAATTATGCAAAAATAGTTTTTTCAACAATGGTGTTGGAACAACTAGATGCAAAAATATGCATCTAAGATATAAATGTTATATCCTTTACATAAATTAACTCAACTATATCATAACATCTAAATGTAAAATGCAAAAATATAAAATTATTAGAATATGACATGAGAAAATAACCTAAATGACTGCAAGTATGTGATGACTTTTTAGATATACCACCCAAGGAAATGATCCATGACAAAAGGCACTAAGCTGAACTTCATTAAAATTTAAACCTTTACTTTGTAATAGACATTGTCAGGAGAAGGCGATGGCACCCCACTCCAGTACTCTGCCTGGAAAATCCCATGGATGGAGGAGCTTGGTGGGCTGCAGTCTACGAGGTCACAAAGAGTCAGACACGACTGAGCGACTTCACTTTCACTTTTCACTTTTACACATTGGAGAAGGAAATGACAACCCACTCCAGTATTCTTGCCTGGAGAATCCCAGGGACAGGGAAGCCTGGTGGGCTGCCGTCTATGGGGTCACACAGAGTCGGACACGACTGAAGTGACTTAGCAGCAGCAGACATTGTCAAGAGACTTGGGGAAAAAAGCCACAGGTTGGGAGAAAATATTTGAAGTCTGATGAAGGACTATCATGTAAAACATACAAAAGACTCTTAAAACTTAACAATAAGAAAATAATCAACTCAACTAAAAACTTAGCCAAAGACCTGAACAGACACATCAGCAAAGAAGATATAGATGGCAAATACACATATGAAAAGATAGTTCACATCACATATATTTAAAAATCAACAATCATATACTACTACATATATTTTAGAATGGCCAAATCCAAATGCTGATATGGATGCAGAGCAAGAGGAACCATCATTCATTGGTAACGTGAAAGCAAAATGTTACCACCACTATGGAGGACATTTTGGAAATTTCTTACAAAACTAAACATAGTCCTACCATATGATCCAGTATTTGTGTTCCTTGGTATTTAACCTAAAGGACCTAAAACTTATGTCCACCTAAAAGATTCACACATATGTCTACAACAGCTTAATTTGAAATTGCTAAAATTATGAGGCAACCAATGTGTCCTTCAGTAGGTGAATATATAAATAAACTGTAGTACATTCAAACAGTGAAATATTATTCAGTGCTAAAAATAAATGAGCTATCAAGGCTTGAAAAGATATGGAGGACACATGAATACATACCACTAAGCAAAGGAAGTCAGTCTAAAAGGGTACATACATCTTGATTCCAATTATGCAATATTCTGGTAAAGGCAAGAACTACAGAGAGAGTAAGGGGCTTCCCTGTTGGCTTAGATGGTAAAGAATCTGCCTGCAGTGCAGAAGACCTGGGTTTGATCTCTGGATCAGGTAGGTCCTCTGGAGAAGGGAACAGCTACCCACTCTAGTATTCTTGCCTGGAGAATTCCATGGACAGAGGAGCGTGGGAGGCTGCAGTCCATGTGGTGACAAAAAGTTGGATATGGCTGAGCAACTAACACACATGCACACACAAAGAGAGTTAGTAAAAGGATCAGCAGTTGCCAGTAGTTAGGGGTCTGGCTGGGGGTAAATAGGTAGAACAGAGAGGATTTTGGGAGCAGTGAAACTATTTTGTGTGAATCTGTAATGGTGGATATACATCATTATACATTTTTCAAATCCCATTGAAACATGCAAGATAAAGAGTGAATTCCGATGCAAACTATGGACTTGAGTGATAACGATGTATCATGTGGGTCTACTGATTGCAACAATGTACCACTCTGGTAGAAGATGAGGCAGGCTCTGCATGTATTGTGGACAGAGAGCATATGAAAAATTTCTGTATCTTCCATATCATTTTTCTCTGAACTTTAAACTGTCTAGAAAATAAAGTCTATTTTTAAGTTAGCTCTTCAGCACTAATTTTTATATATAAAATTCACAGTTTTTACTCTACAAATAAATGCTTCTTTTAAAAATAATAAAAAGAAATAAACTTTTAAAAGGCTTTCTTTTGTATCTATCAATTCATACTTTTATTAGTTTGTTTAGGAATAAATCTCATTTTACAATAACTGTATTTAAGTGTCACCCAGTTTGAACCAGAATTTCTCTGACTCCCTCTTTGAGTCTGACAAAAGATATTTAAATAAATCAGAGTGCATCGAGTACAATTTTTAATGAGAAGACTTTGTTCTCTTCAATGTTTGCTAATGCAATTTTTAGGGGGAAAATGGATGAAGGAAAAAAATTATCTTTCAATTCTTAACTATTAAAAAATAAAATTTCAGATCCCTCTAGCAGCACAAAATGGCTGGGCATCACCTCTCTGGGGTGTATGGATTTTGGATTATGTCATGAAAGATGATTTTTTCTTGATTGAGGTGAGAGGTGGCACTAACCAGGAGATGAACTCATGGGTAATTCTATAGATAAACGCTTTCAGAGTAGAACTGTAAATGTAATTTTCTGATGAAAACCTAGGTTTTGGTTTTTTTTTTTTTTTAAGCCTTCTAATCAAAAGTCATCTGAAAACTTCTGGAAAATAAATCTGGAAGATTGGGAAGAATTGCAGGAGATTTGAGAGGAACACGAGTATTGGAAAAGATTTAGAGTTATTCTCCAATAGATTTTTTTCCCATCCTTCCCTTACCAATCTGGCTTACACAGTACCTCAGAGAAATATTTCCAATCTGTAATAATGAACAGGAAGCTACTGTTTAGCATGACTCTGGTCAAAGGACAAAACTAAACCCAAAATACTGTTTACATTTCTTTGTGATAAAATTTGTATTCATACGCTCTGCTTTAGGAAAAATTCTAGCTCCAATAATTTAAAATATCTATTGTGAAACAGATATATTTATAGTAAATTATATCTGGTTTATAAATATTGTAAATATCACCTCCCCAATCACCTCTACAACCAGTAGCACCTGATTTTTTTTGATTAGATGAAGCCATAGTCATTAGTGAAGGGAGTCCATGGTGGCACAAATATAGAAGTTATGTTTCTTCCACTCTTTTTCTTTCTACATACAAAGTTCATTTCTTCCATAAAATATAAGATAATCATTAAAAAAAGAATGAGAAGAGTCTCTTTGCAATTAATTATTCATTTAAAACTCACACACATACACACATAATATAGCAAAACAAAGTCAGTGTTTCATTTCAGTGTCTTTCTAGACATGCTGAGGAATCCAATTCACTGCATTTTGAAGAAATCTTCAACTTTTAAATTGGAGAGCTACTTATGGAAGAGCACAAGAATCATAAGGGGTTAAAAGTGATCACCAGGAGAACAAATCGATATCCATAAGAACTATTTTTTTACCCCAAGATCCAACTAGGCCACACCTGTTGATCCTAAAGACAGTTAATCTGACTACAAAATTTTTAATTAGTTCTGAACTTGTGATTCATTTAATAATATAAAGCTTTACTTTTCAACAATGCTTTATTATTATCCTTTTCTCCATGTTGATTGTTTTCCAGCATACCTGGTTCACCTGGTAAACCTGGCATACCTGGTTCATTTTTGCCTATATTTACTGAAAGAGGTAACACTACAGTGGGCTTTTTTCTTAAAAAAAAAAGTCTTACTTATGGTCACAGCAAAACCATCAACATTTCCAAATTAATTATGATCTGAAATAATCTTTATGGCTTGTGTATTATGGCTGGCATTTCTCTTTGATGCTACTGATTTCCACAATACTAAATGTGATAATTAAAGTGGTTAGGACATGCATAAAGGAACAGTATAAATTAAACATTATGATGTAAAATATTACTTTTTAAAATAAGTGAATACTTTAGGAAAAGATGCAACATATATTTGATAAGAAACTTTACCTAGAAAACATGTTTCAATATCATTTTGTTTACTCAAAGTTATGAGTCATTAAAATTTATTAATGATTATAAAATCATTTACCAGTCCAACCAGACTTCCAAGACTTTCACTGAGGAATATAAAAATAACCATCTGCAAGTTCCTCTGATAGCCAATCTCAATTGCAAAGCAACACAAGAAATGTTTATTTGGTGAGATTGATTAGAAACATTATTAAATATTTATCAACTCCTCCATTTCACTCCTTTTGTTTTATTCTGCTAGCAACACTGACAGATAAGGTCCTATAGGATAACACTTACATAATCAAATGTAAGCAGAAGTACACCTAACTTTATAATCATTGAACAGAGGTTAATATCGTGAAATTCTTTTCTCATTCTTTATGGATATGTTACTACAACAAATCTTAATCTTAGTTCTATACAGAGCGTTTTCTTATTGTTTAAACAGGAACTATTTATCCCCTCAACTTTCAAGTTTTGGATTATTTTATTTTGTTTAATGTTTTTCTATCAGTTTTACAGCAGACACTGAGATCATAGAGGTGTGACTAAGGAATTACATCTTCAGTTCCCCTCCAACAAGGTGACCACTTGCAAGAACTCCAGTTCTCAGAAACAGTGACTCATACCCTGATCAAATGCATTAAAGGTCATCTAAGCAATGCCAGGAAAGGATGTGGCTCCTTGCCAAGGTTTTTCTTCCCAGTTTATAAGTGGAAACAGCGTTCATGTTTCAAATGAGCACATACTGCTTTATTTACACACTTTAGTGTTGCACCCAGCCACAGCATTGGTGTCAATAATGAAGTATTCTCAACTAATTCAGCAGCACCTGGAACATCAGGACAAGGAGATCTGTGGCAGTCACAACGCTGAAGTTAGAGGGACATCTGGCTGGACATAGGGCTAGGAACAAAAAACATATTATCTTATGCGATAATCATATTCTAATGCTTAGTGTAACATTTTTTGAAGTGAATGACAAGAGTAGAATATCATTAACAAGACTCTATAGTTTAACATAGCAACCACTCTTGAAAAGAACATTGGCCTTTGTCATAATTCCATTAAGCATACCCAATTTGAATGACTCATGAATGGCACTTTACTACTTCTCTGTCTTTAAACTTCAGCAGCAGGGTGAGCTTGAACTTTTGAACTTGTGTCCACAGCATATTTTACTAAAGAGTTTTGGTTCACAGTTTAAATGGGTGCCTGCAATAGTGCTGTAGTGGGAGACAGAAATGTTGTTGACTGTTTCAAGTAAAAGTACATCCTTGTTGACAGCTGAAGTAGCCACGGGAGAATGTGGTATTTGACTTCCAGCAGGCTGAAAACTAGGAAAAACAAGTATGAACAATAAAGGGATGATTGTCATTTAGTCGCATATACAAATGTGACTGAAACTATCTAGATTCAGCTATTTTATAGCTCCAATACTCCTTGCCCCTTTCCTTTTATCATCCCCTTCCTGTATTTATTTTGTTGTCACTTCCTTATTTTTCCTAGCAAAATTATTCTGTATGTTTGAATTTACTATGGGATCTGAAACGAAACTAAAGTCATTGACGCTTTGGATTTTGCTGTGAACAATATCATTGGTCTAAGTGTCTCTCTTCATTTTTTTTTTCTATACACCACTTATTTCCTTGCCCTTCTATTTCTGTACCTTCAACCATGTTAAATGTAGCTGGAGAAAAGCACTACAGCCACATAGACTATGTGTTTAAATTCATGATCATGAACTTTAACTTCCCATATTGGTGTCTAGCAATTCTACAACACTTCATCTATCCAATCACTAGTCTACTTTCCTAGGTGAATATTCCATGACTTCTCTTCCCAAACCTCCAGTACCTTCTCTCCCATTTCTACTCTCAGGCAAATATTCTGCTTTATATCTCAGTGAGAAAATAAAAGCAGACAGAAGATAATCTCCTTGAGCTTCACTACCTTATCTACCCAACAGCTATCATTTGTACTCATGCATTTGCCTCCCTTCCAGTTACAATACATGGACTCCTGAAGTTTTGTTTTGCTTTATAAATTGATAGATTTTATTTTTTTAAGATTTTATTTTTGATGTGATCATTTTTAGAGTCTTTATTGAATTTGTTACAACATTGCTTTTGTTGTTTATGTTCTGGGTTTTTGTTTTTGCCACTAGGCATGTGGGACCTTCGCTGTCCAACCAGGGATCAAACACCCTGCATTGAAAGGCTGAGTCTTAACCACTGTACCACCAGGGAAATCCCATGGACACCTTTAGGAGTCCTTTTTAAAGAGGTCATTACCTCCACCCTCCACTTTGCATTAGATCTCAGAAATTCTTACCTGCCAGGGCACATAGCTCCATTAAATTTCCCCTCTGATCTGCTTCATCAATTTTTATTTTTCCCATCAGTCATAAAAACAAGATACTTATTTCTTCTACTAAAAAACAATAAAAACCTTTTTAGACTTGCATTCCTATTCCTTTCTCCAATTCATGATGAAATTCTCAAAGAATTGTTTGTAATCCTTCTCCAGTGTCTCTTCTATTTTTCTCCTAAGCCTATTCCAATCAGGTTTTTCCCTACTACTATACAAATGTTGTCTTGTAGGTCATAAGTGATAGCCACAGTGTCAAATCAAGTGGTCCGTTCTCAGTCCTCCATCTATTTAGCCATCAGAAGCATTTAACCAGTGAATCACTCCCTCATATTCAGCACCATCTTTACTTGCTTTTTCTCCAGCCTCAGTGAAGGCTCCCTCCTAGTCAACTTGACTTCTTCTTACCAACATCTTGATTTTGTAGTATCTCTGGGCTCAGTCCTTGGTTTTTCCTCTAGTCACATTCATTTTTCTTTTCTCTAGTCTCATCGAAACTCTTAAAATAAACTACCAACATGTGAAATGACTTATCTTCAGTACAGATTTCTGAACTCCAGATTCTTGTATCAAATTGTTCATACAGCATTTCTACTTGGATATTTATTAGGCAGCTCAAATTTAAAATGTCCAAAGAAATAGAGGGAAAAAATACAATGGGGAAGACTACATATCTCTTCAAGAAAATTAGAGATACCAAGGTAACATTTCATGCAAACATGGGCTCGATAAAGGACAGAAATGGTATGGACCTAACAGAAGCAGAAGATATTAAGAAGAGGTGGCAAAAATACACAGAAGAATTGTACAACAAAGGTTTTTATGACCAAGATAATCACGATGGTATGATCACTCACCTAGAGCCAAACATCCTGGAATGTGAAGTGAAGTTGGCCTTAGAAAGCATCACTACGAACAAAGCTAGTGAAGGTGATTGAGTTCCAGTTGAGCTATTTCAAATCCAGAAAGATGATGCTTTTAAAGTGATGCACTCAGTATGCCAGCAAATTTGGAAAACTCAGCAGTGGCCACAGGACTGGAAAAGGTCAGTTTTCATTCCAATCCCAAAGAAAGGTAATGCCAAAGAATGCTCAAACTACCACACAGTTGCACTCATCTCACACACTAGTAAAGTAATGCTCAAAATTCTCCAAGCCAGGCTTCAGCAATACGTGAACCATGAACTTCCTAATGTTCAAGCTGGTTTTAGAAAAGGCAGAGGAACCAGAGATAGAATTGCCAACATCTGCTCAATATGGAAAAAGCAAGGGAGTTCCAGAAAAATATCTATTTCTGCTTAATTGACTATGCCAAAGCCTTTGACTGTGTGGATCACAATAAACTGTGGAAAATTCTTCAAGAGATGGGAATACCAGACCACCTGACCTGCCTCTTGAGAAATCTGTATGCAGGTCAAGAAGCAACAGTTAGAACTGGACATGGAACAACAGCTGGTTCCAAATAAGAAAAGGAGTACGTCAAGACTGTATATTGTCACCCTGCTTATTTAACTTCTATGCAGAGTACATCATGAGAAACGCTGGACTGGAAGAAGCACAAGCTGGAATCAAGATTGCCGGGAGAAATATCAGTAACCTCAGATATGCAGATGACACCACCCTTATGGCAGAAAGTGAAGAGGAACTAAAGAGCCTCTTGATGAAAGTGAAAGAGGAGAGTGAAAAAGCTGGCTTAAAGCTCAACATTCAGAAAACGAAGATCATGGCATCCAGTCCCATCACTTCATGGGAAATAGATGAGGAAACAGTGGAAACTGTCAGACTTTATTTTTTGGGGCTGCAAAATTACTGCTGATGGTGATTGCAGCCATGAAATTAAAAGATGCTTACTCCTTGGAAGAAAAGTTATGACCAACCTAGATAGCATATTCAAAAGCAGAGACATTACTTTGCCAATAAAGGTCTGTCTAATCAAGGCTATAGCTTTTCCAGTGGTCATGTATGAATGCGAAAGTTGGACTGTGAAGAAAGCTGAGCACTGAAGAACTGATGCCTTTGAACTGCAGTGTTGGAGAAGACTCTTGGGAGTCCCTTGGACTGCAAGGAGATCCAACCAGTCCGTTCTAAAGGAGTTCAGTCCTGTGTGTTCTTTGGAAGGACTGATGCTGAAGCTGAAAATCCAATACTTTGGCCACCTCATGCAGAGCTGACTCATTGGAAAATACTTTGATGCTGGAAGGGATTGGGGGCAGGAGGAGAAGGGGACAACAGAAGATGATATGGCTGGATGGCATCACTGACTCGATGGACATGATTTTTGGTGAACTCCAGGAGTTGGTGATGGACAGGGAGGCCTGGCATGCTGTGATTCATGGGGTTGCAAAGAGTCTGACACGACATGACTGACTGATGAACTGCACTGAACTGAACTGAAGAGCCAATAGCCTACAAAGTCTTACATGATCTAGTTCCTGTTCTTCTGTGACTTCGTGTGTTCCTGTGTTTTCACTGATCACTGTCTTAGACCTATAGGGTCACCCTGATACCTTATCAAGTTAGCCGTGATTTAATCTTAGAGCCTTGGCTATATGGTTCCCACCTGTAATGATCAGTCCCACGTCTATTAGATGGCTTCTCTCTCACCAATTTCAAGTTCTTGCTTAAATGAACCCTACCCTAAAGACCTTATTTAAAATTGTATGTGCTTCCCACTCATTACTTTCTTAATATTATTCCATGGTCCTGCTTCACTTATTATTTTATTTCATGTTATTTCATTTAATTTCTGTTCATTATTTTTCTGATGTTTTCCTATAAATCATGATAGGACAGCTAGCAAAAAAATAAAGAAGGAATTAACCTAGATGTTTATCTCACACCATATGAAGTAAAACCAAAATGTATCCTAGACATAAAAGTAAAGCCTGAAATTCTAAAACATATAATTTAAAAATATATATACCAAATAAAATTATTGCAACTTTGAGTTACACAATTATTTCTTAAACAGAATGCAAAAAGTAAACGTAAAAACTGGATAAATTAAAGTTATTAAAGTAAAACAGTTTTCTCTTTGAAAAACAATTAAAAAGAAAAACATAAGACATAGACTGGGGAGAATATATTAGCAAAACTCATAATTGACAAAGCACATGTAGCCAGAAAAACTCTTCAGATATCAGTAATCTAGTATTTTAAAAGAGTGAAAGATTTGAACAGATTCTTCTATTCTGACATAGATATGGCAAATAGATATATGGACATATTTCCCCATCACCACTATATATGAAAATACTTAAATGAACAACTTGGTAATATCGAACAAGGGTGAGGATCAAATGCAACTCTCATACTTTGCTGCTGGGACTGAAAATTATATAATCTTCTGCTAACTATAAAATCTATCAAGGCCTCTCTTATTTATTTATTTGAGTAAATAAAACATATATATACACAAACACCTCTACAGCTTTAATAACTAGAAATAACCAAAAATGTCCATTACCTGGTAAATAGATTTTCTTTTTTAATGTATGGTCCATCTTTAAAACATAATACTATTCAATAATAAAAAGGAAAAATCTGCTGATACATGCACAATATGGATAAATTCCAAAATTATTTTGCTAAATGAAAGCATGGGGTTGATGATAACCTACAGAGAAAAATAGTCTTCCTTCTCTGTGGTGACAGCCTTCTATAACTTCATTGTGGTGATGGCTTTACAGCTATGAATAAGCTATGTTTATTCAAACTCATCTAAGTATATACTGTAAAATGATGAGCCTTACTCTATGTGAAGTCACATAATGACATAAAGAAGAAACAAAGACTAAAATAAGTAGATCCAAGTAAAGAACAAAATAAGACAAAATGTTTTGAAGACAAAATAACAAGAAAATGTGAAATCTGGATTTCATTTAAATATATTGCAAATGAATTTAAAGATAAGAGAATGAGAAAACCATCAGAATATTAATTCTTAAATGTATGAACAAATAATTAAAACCAAAAAAAAATAATAGAAAAAATAATCATAGAGAAAAATCAATAGAAAAAATGACCACAGAGAAAAATTCAAAGCATTTCCAAGTTATACTAAGATTATAAGTAATTAAAGAAATGAAAATAAAAATAAGATTTTTTTCCCTCACTTGCATTGTTGACATAAATTAACAGTTTGATAAGACCAGTATGGGTGAAGGAAATGTCTCTATTTTTAATCATGGTCATTCTATTCATGGCAGAATGACCTGGTATTGTTTTCTTGGCAGGCAGTTTGGCTGCATGTATCAAAACATGCAATATTTTAAATCAGTGAATTCAAGTCTAGCTATCTCTCACAGAGAAAAACTCAAACATGAACAAAACAAATATGAAATATGGTTTCTCAACTTTATTTGTAATGAAAAAATGTTGAAAACCTTAAATCATCCATATATGTGAGTACTTAAAAATTACATTGTGATTGACAAGGGTTTAATTTCCAAAATATATAAACAGCTCATACAACCCAATACCAAAAAACAAACAACTCAATTAAAAAATGGACCAAAGTCCTAAATAACATTTCTTCAAAGAATACAGACATATGGCTAATAGGCATATGAAAAGATGCTCAACATTTCTCATTATTACAGAAATGCAAATTAGACTAAAATAAGGTATCACCTCATGTAGATCAAAATTGCCATTACTAAGATGTCTACGAATAATAAATTTTGGAGGGTGTGGAGAAGAACTGTCCTACACTCCTAGTGGGAATGCAAATTGGTGCAGTCACTGTGGACAACAGTATAAAAGTTCATAAGACCACTAAAAACAGCTAACATATGATCCTCCAATCCCATTCCTGGGCAAATACGAAGAAAATCATAACTCACAATGATACATGTATTCTAATATTCAATGCAGTACTATTTACAATAGCCAAGACATGAAAACAAGCAAAATATCTATTGATAGATGAATGGATAAAGAAGATGTGGTTCATATATACAATGGAATACTATTCAGCCATGAAAAATAATGAAATAATGCCAGCAGCATAAATAGATCTAGAGATTATCACATTAAGTGAAGTGAGTCAGAAAAAGGCAAATATCGTATGATAGCCCTTATAAGTGAAAGCTAAAATATGATACAAATAAAATTATTTAAAAAATAGAAACAGACTTACAACAGATTTAGAAAACACATCAAATGGGAAAAGTGGGGTAAAGATTAAATAGGAGACTTGGATTCGCAGACACAAATTATTAATACTATATATAAAGTAGATAAACAGAAAAATCCTACTATACAGCACAAGGAACTATATTCAGTATTTTCTAATAAACCACAATGGAGAGGAATATAAATACATATAGATAGATAGATAGATTCTCTATTTATAACTGAATCACTTTGTTATACACTAGAAACTAATACAGTATTATAAATTAACTGCATTTAACTAAAAAATTATACGTTTATATCATGGTTACTATATATTCACTAAAACTGTTACATCTATATATAAATATATGGAAAGTTGCCCAAGATACTTCCTAAATAAAAGCAAGTCAAAGAATTGTTTGTACAATATGACTTAATATTCATATGTACATATATATAACTATGTAGATGGGAAAATTATAAATAGCATATGAATAGGTATGCATAGATAATTTCAATAATTGTACACTAAATTTACAATGATTACTTAAATTCAGAGAAATGAGATTTGAAGAGAGCATTTGCAAGGTAATTTTTATGCATGTTTCTATGCTATTTGATTAATTTTAAAACTGTCATGTATTCCTTCCCTTTTTATTCTAATTTTAAACATTTAACAGATAAATAAGACACAGTTCTTAACTCCCAGAAGCTTATACCCCAAGGTGTGAAGACAGACACCTCAACAGACAATTGGTATGTAATCTGATGTATTTCTTGGTAGGACACCAAACTTCTGTGAAATCACAGAAGAAAGAAGATATTATATTGCCTGAAAACTGGAAAAGGTTACACAGAAAACTGCATTTTATGATTGAGTATGACCTTATCAGAAGATAAAGACCAGAAAGGTTAGTTTATTTTATTTTACTAATTTTTTTAACCTTTAAAAGTGTCTCCACAGTAAAGAGGAACTATAAAAGACTAGTTAATTTTGAACTCCATTCAGTTCAGTTCAGTCGCTCAGTCATGTCTGACTCTTTGCGACCCCATGAATCGCAGCACGCCAGGCCTCCCTGTCCATCACCAACTCCTGGAGTTCACTCAGATTCATGTCCATCGAGTCAGTGATGCCATCCAGCCATCTCATCCTCTGTCGTCTCCTTCTCCTCCTGCCCCCAATCCCTCCCAGCATCAGAGTCTTTTCCAATGAGTCAACTCTTTGCATGAGGTGGCCAAAGTACTGGAGTTTCAGTTTCAGCATCATTCCTTCCAAAGAATTCCCAGGGTTGATCTCCTTCAGAATGGACTGGTTGGATCTCCTTGCAGTCCAAGGGACTCTCAAGAGTCTTCTCCAACACCACAGTTCAAAAGCATCAATTCTTCAGCGCTCAGCCTTTTTCACAGTCCAACTCTCACATCCATACATGGCTACTGGAAAAACCATAGCCTTGACTAGACAGACCTTAGTTGGCAAAGTAATGTCTCTGTTTTGAATATGCTATCTAGGTTGGTCATAACTTTCCTTCCAAGGAGTAAGCATCTTTTAATTTCATGGCTGCAATCACCATCTGCAGTGATTTTGGATCCCAAAAAATAAAGTCTGACACTGTTTCCACTGTTTCCCCATCTATTTCCCACGAAGTGATGGGACCAGATGCCATGGTCTTCGTTTTCTGAATGTTGAGCTTTAAGCCAACTTTTTTACTCTTCTCTTTCACTTTCATCAAGAGCGAAGTTTATTTTTAAAAGCTATAACCAAATATAGCAAATAAATATAGATCTTCGAATCAGATAATATGTACACAAATTTTAACTATCTTACTTAGTAGTGGAGTCATTTATATATTACCTAACTTTCAAAGCGATGTCTATAAAATGGGTATGATATCATCTTAGTCAAGTTGAGGAATGATAGTATCACTAATGTGACAAGGCATGATGCAGGTCCATTGCATTTGAGTGTGACAATAATGAGTTTAGTTTTTAATATGCAATTGAATAATTCAAAGATTAGAAGAGTTGAAACCTGAATAAAGAATAACAAATCAGGAACATACAGATATATTTAAATTCATGTCAGTGGATTAACTGTTTAGGGAGACTGTGACTTTTGAGAAGAGGCCCAAAATTGATTCCCCAGGTCTTGTCATGCAACTGTGATCCATAGACCAGAAAAAAAGGGCATCTCTTAGGAACTAGTGTGAAATGCAAAATCTCAGGTCCCACCTCAGGTCTGTTGAATCAGAATCTGCATGTTTCCATATTCCCCAGGTGATTTGTATGCAAAGTAAATGATAAGCATTACTCTAGAGAACATCACACCTTGAGGGTCAATTATACAAGAGAGAGGTGTAAGCTAAGCAAAAGCCTGCATTTCCATGATATTTATAGATAATCTGGCAAGAGAAGACATGAAAAATCCATGAAGGAATTACTTTCTTTTTAAGAGAAAAATTCTGATGGTACTAAATTGCATTCTTTTCTCCTCATCCACTCTAATCATGTTTATTGTGCTTCTGACACCTTCCATTATCCTTTCCACAGCTCATTATTTTAGTAGATATTGTGCTGCTCTCTTCACACTGAACACGATATTGTTTCTGTGGCACCAGCAGGAACTTTGTGTTCATTCATATACACATATTAAAGAGTGGATTATCATTAATTATGCACTAAAATGTTCTTGGCAACAGACTAAATGACAAAACATTTGCTTTTGTCAGAGTTCTATTAGGTGAACCCAAGTTGAACCATGGAGAAATATGACACTTTTCTTATTTTAATTTGTATCACAAGGTCAGGATCATGACAGTGACTCTATTTTGCACATTATTTTCTCTAGCATTGTAATGATGCTAATGGAATTCTTTTAACTAAAAACTGTTTTTATCAGGTCTACAACCTATTTATTGCATATTAAGAATAAATTTCATGTTAACACTACTTAATCTACTGACAGTTCAATTCAATAATAAAAATATGCTTTTTTGAAGAATAGCATTGCTTTAAAAAGTTCAAATGATGATATATTTTTACTGTTCACAGATAGTTCAAGAGAAACTGGAAAAAAAGGAAAATTACAAAAATATTTCTATGGTAGTTTTAACTATAGTTCACAACAATACTTCTTTATTAATAACCTGCATATGTCACACATTGCATTTAACTATAGAAGTTCTTGGAGACAGAGCTTCTTCTTAAAATACACATGGAAAGAATAATATTATAAACAAAAAATTTCCAAAGGTAAATCCAATGCTAGTTTTCATGCTAATATGTTATAATTTTTCTATTGATGATTAGCTTCAGATCATAAGTAATTTAAACAACTTTAGCACACTTTCTCATGGTACAACACAAACTGTCAAAAGTAGCATTTACCCCATTGTTCCCTGGGTAAAAACTCCTTGAATTAAAAACTGACTAAATAAAAATATATAAAACATTTTCTGCCAAAATTTCTGTAATTGAATTAAAATTCAGTTGTAGAAAATTTTTCATGAATAAGAAACCGTGATTGATCCTTTAACTCATTTTTCAGGAAGGCTATACTAAAACTGCAGATGGTGATTGCAGCTATGAAATTAAAAGACACTTACTCCTTGGAAGGAAAGTTATGACCAACCTAGACAGCATATTAAAAAGCAGAGACATTACTTTGCCAACAAAGGTCCGTCTAGTCAAGGCTATGGTTTTTCCAGTAGTCATGTATGGATGTGAGAGTTGGACTGTGAAGAAAGCTGAGCGCCGAAGAACTGATGCTTTTGAACTGTGGTGTTGGAGAAGACTCTTGAGAGTCCCTTGGACTTCAAGAAGATCTAACCAGTCCATTCTGTAGGAGATCAGCCCTGGGAATTCTTTGGAAGGAATGATGCTAAAGCTGAAACTCCAGTACTTTGGCCACCTCATGAGAAGAGTTGACTCATTGGAAAAGACTCTGATGCTGGGAGGGATTGGGGGCAGAAGGAGAAGAGGATGACAGAGGATGAGATGGCTGGATGGCATCACCAACTCAATGGATATGAGTTTGAGTGAACTCCGTTTGATGGACACGGAGGCCTGGCGTGCTGCAATTCATGGGGTCACAAAGAGTCGGACACGACTGAGCAACTGAACTGAACTGATACTAAAACTGGATAGAAAAGAACTTTATTCTGCATTTATTCAGTCTCTATAACATGCCATTCTGCATTTCAAAGAAAAACAGTATTGCATGAGATTGGTATTCATTTATGGTTTTGTTTGTTAATTCTTCTGTTTTTGTTTTTAAGGTGAATTGATTAAGTTGAAACAGTTAATATTAAGCAGAGTTCTCGGAGCCTATAATGGGGAGAAAAATAAGACTAAAAACATATATCCTGACTCTTGAGTACAGAGTTTCTTTAAAATTTACAAAATCCTATTTACTAAACTCTTGTTTTTGGTTGGATTGATATTATATAGATCTATTCAAAGACCTTTACATGGAAATTATTAAACAGAGACTTCTTTCTTTACTTCTGCTCAACCACAGTGAAATTCTTGAGCTTCATTAAGAGACAGAGTAGGAGAAGATATTAGGAAAATACCTGCATGCAGAAAATCCAGCAATAACAATGCAAAGAAAATCCTGTTAAATGAGTACTTCCAGCATAGCAAACTATACAGACAACTATCAAAAATGCCAAATGGCATACACAGCCTCCCCTCTACACACTCAAAACATAGAAATGTGCAGATCTTACATGTGGTGGATACATCGTAGGTTAAAATGGACCTTTGCACATTGGTTAACCTGATTTATTTCTCAGATAGACTATTTCTTTCATATGGCAATATGAGAAGAGCTGCCAAACTTTCCATTAGAGTAACAAGTTCAACATGTTAACATGGAAACAATCACTGATAAAGAAGCTATGTTAGAGAGATGAATTCTATTAGAGTAATAAATGGTGTATATTTTCATACAAGTCAAATCTATCAACAAGAAGCATCTATTATCAATATGGATTTTGATTACAGATTTATAAATGACTGAATAAAAGAGAGGAAGTTGAATTTGTTTGTGCCAACCTCAGAATGGCCACAACAGTGAAGCTGTGGATTTGCTGTATGCCCTGCAGCTGCTTTCTGTATCTTGGATATATACCACCAACTTTGAGCAGCTGAAGGGTACTGCAGTATCTCCTATTTTGTAGGATTCTCTCTGGAGATTCAACAGGGACCCTTCCTCAGCAGCACAAATTTCCACTAACTCCATTCTCCATGCCCAATTTTGTCACCCACATCTCATCAATAAGTACTGCACCTCAGTTTCACATCCACAAAATCAAACTGTAGTCTCATATGAAAATTAAATTATCATGATGAAAATGTTTATGATAGCATTTATTTTTACAGAATGTGTCATATCATTCCCTTTGGATCTTAGAACAGTCCTCTCTCAGACTTTTAAAATGCCCTTACTCAACCAAACGCACGACTTCCAAAATCCGTCCAACTACATACAGTGTGTCGCTGGCATTTACAATAGTTATGAATGAAAGTACTCATCTTGTGTAAATGATACATGTAGAAAATCATGAATTATTTTAGCAATAATCTAGTTATAATTTTATGCATGTTTATCTTTGATTGATTATCAAAGTCAGAAGTATATTAGAGCTTATATTTATTTCTATATTCAGGCAGGTACAAACCCATACAAGCTTTAGATAATTTTACACAATTTCTTGAATTTTCCTGCAGATTACATATCTACTGTGGCTATTTAATTTGGTTACTTACAACATTGAGTTGAAATTACAGGCTTCATCCCATTTAAGCAGGCTGCTGATTTTAGATTCTGGGCCAAGCTTTACATTATTCCCCCTGGGTTTTTTGAGGTATAGTTAACAAAGATATATTTAAAGTTTACAATGTGATGATTTAAGGTATATTTATTGTGAAATGAGTATCACAATTAAATTAATTAATGCATTTATCACCATTCATAGTTATTATTTATTTTCACTTTTTGATGAGAACACTTAAGATCTACTCTCAGAAAATTTCAAATATACAATACAGAATTAATAACTATAATAAGTCCCCTACATTGGAACAAGTTCTGTTCCAAGAGCTTGCTTTAAAGTCTAATTTTTTAAGTTTGACAAAATTAGCCTAAGTACCCAACTAACACAATTGGCTATAAAGTACAGTACTGCAATATGTTTTTAATACTCACACAAACAATATATAAAAAACAAAGAAAGAAATAAAGAAAACATGCTTAATCTTACAGTGCAGTATCTTGAAAAGTACAGCAGTTCAGTACAACTGCTGGCACACAGGGACAGGCATTGAGTGAAAAGGCAAGAAGAGTTACTGGCTGGAGGCAGAAGAGGAAGTGGAAGGTGGTAAAGCTGAAGGATCTTAAACAATAGGAGACGGAGGGTAAGCTGCAATTTCACTGACGCCTGATGTTGATGGCACAGGTTCTGATTCCTTTCTGGATTCAATTCTATCTTTCCCTTGAATAAACAATTCAGTGGTGTCTGGGTGGTAGATCCTTTTTTGTTTCCTGCTCATTGGAGATAACACAGTGGCACTTGATTGCATTCTGAACAGCTGCTGCAACCTCTTTGTACTGTTCTGTGTTTGGTCTTGTGCCTCAAAAGCTAACAGCACTTCTTCCAAAAAACAAAATCCCTTGACATTTCCAGTGTTGGGACTCTCTTAAGTTCTTCAGTTGCTCTTTCTTCCTCTTGTCTTTCTAGACCTGCAGTTCCATCAGGTCTTCATTAGTAAGCTCCTCGTGTTGCACAGCAAGCAGTTAGTTCACCGAAGTCGTCTTCTTGCAGATCTAGCTCCAGCTTCTCACTGAGGGTCACTAAGTTGCACCCACTGATTCTTCACTGTGTTTCTTCTTCAAGTCTTCATAAATCTTTTAGCTTTCTCTTGAATCAGCATGAAGCTGAGTGGGACTTGATGCTGATGCTGCATCCAGACACTGAGAAGTTTCTCCATCTCCATCTTCTCTCGCTTCTCCAATATTATTGTTGACATCATAACCACAGCAGAGTGCACATGTTCTGTGATCTTGTACTTGTTCTTTAGAATTGTGTCAATGTTTGAATATTTCATCTTATAAGAATGAGCAATGTTTACCATCTTTTTGCTTTGCTCCACTCTCAATTATCTTTACTTTTGTTTCCATAGTTATGCTTGTTGCTTCTTAGCACTTTGAGCTACATCAGTGCTGCTTTTGTGCTTGCTTTCAGACATCCTGGAATAAAGATACTGTTCTACTGTACTCTATACATTACTGTACAGTAAAGTACACAAAAGCACAGCCACTTGCAGAGGATACATGCACATGACAAGGTACACCAGACACATGAACCAGCTTACATGATTGGACATGTGGACACACATTCATATCCTTGAAAGTTTGAAATGAAGGTTCATCTGTAGGGGACTTACTGTACAGTCACCATACTGTCCATTACATTCTCAGAACTTATTCATCTCATAATGTGTCCCAAATTTCTCAATGTAGACCAGCAAGTAGTATATCCCAATGAAGATCCTTAGACTCACATATGAAGATCATGTAAATAAATCTGCATGTCTGAATGGCAGATCTGTATGTCTGAATGGCAACTACCTCAAGTATTTTTTCTCCATTAAAGAAAAGGGCAAATAAAAATGTATTTTCATTCCATATTGCAGATCAAGACTCAGAAGTGAATTTCCATTGTTAACAGGTGTTTTTCAGTTCAGTTCAGTTCAGTTCATTTCAGTCACTCAGTCATGTCTGACTCTTTGTGACCCCATGAAATGCAGCACGCCAGGCCTCCCTGTCCATCACCAACTCTCAGAGTTCACTCAGACTCATGTCCATCGAGTCAGTGATGTCATCTAGTCATCTCATCCTCTGTCGTCCCCTTCTCCTCCTGCCCTCAATCCCTCCCAGCATCAGAGTCTTTTCCAATGAGTCAACTCTTCGCATGAGGTGGCCAAAGTACTGGAGTTTCAGTTTCAGCATCATTCCTTCCAAAGAATTCCCAGGGTTGATCTCCTTCA
This sequence comes from Nanger dama, assembly GCA_917880005.1. Classification (NCBI taxonomy): domain Eukaryota; kingdom Metazoa; phylum Chordata; class Mammalia; order Artiodactyla; family Bovidae; genus Nanger; species Nanger dama. The sequence continues at coordinate 2,042,459 of CAKJTW010000024.1, forward strand.
GAATGGACTGGTTGGATCTCCTTGTAGTCCAAGAGACTCTCAAGAGTCTTCTCCAACACCACAGTTCAAAAGCATCAGTTCTTCAGCGCTCAGCCTTCTTCACAGTCCAACTCTCACATCCATACATGACCACAGGAAAAACCATAGCCTTGACTAGACGGACCTTAGTCGGCAAAGTAATGTCTCTGCTTTTAAATGTGCTATCTAGGTTGGTCATAACTTTTCTTCCAAGGAGTAAGCATCTTTTGATTTCATGGCTGCAGTCACCATCTACAGTGATTTTGGATCCCAAAAGATAAAGTCTGACACTGTTCCACTGTTTCCCCATCTATTTCCCATGAAGTGATGGGACCGGATGCCATGATCTTCGTTTTCTGAATGTTGAGCTTTAAGCCAACTTTTTCACTCTCCTCTTTTATGAGGTCAATATTGAAAAGCTGATTCTGAAAATAAAAGCATAATCATTGCAACATTTTCTTCTATGCTCCCTACTATACCCTGTAGGATTCTAATTATACACCTGTGTTTAGAACATGCATTCCCCAGACGAAATTTTAATATATATATGTATATACACATACACACAATTAGATATATAATGAGTTCTAACTCATGTTTACACAAATATAAATAAAGAACCTATAAATGTAAACATATAATCATATAAATAAGTGTGTGTGTGTGCGTGTGTTAGTAATTCAGTCATGTATGACTCTTTGCGACTAACCCCATGGACTGTAGTCTGCCCGGCTCCTCTGTCTATGAAATTCTCCAACAATACTGGAGTGAGTAGCCATTCCCTTTTCCAGAGGATCTTCCCCTCCCAGAGACTGAACTCTGCAATGCAGGGGTCTCCTGCCTTGTAGGTAGATTCTTTTACCATTTGAGAAGATATAGATTCTTTTACCATCTTACTTTATTTATATATATATATATATATATATGTACATGCATCTAGGCTTATTAATGTGAACATTATAGAATGCTGGTTTATAATTTAAATTTTAGGAGTAGAGTAAGCACTCCAGATTACCTACTTTGTTTTACAAAGTTCCTTTCCAATACACTAATAATATATTTTAGGGAAAACTTGACTGTTGTTATACCCTATCTGCTCTTTAATAACTCAAGGCACTATGCAATAGAAAATTTTTAACCTCCACATACATGTTTTACAAATAATTTCTGCATAATTTTGAGTCTTTATTATATATTTCTTCTTGGCATTTTTACTTTGGCCTGATAATTCAAGGCACAATACTCAAAGCAAGAAATAGAAAGTCTACTCTTTCCCACTCTATCTATGTGGTATAAAAGCTTTCATAACACAGTCTGTATCTCCTTGATGGTCTTTGACCACATTTCTCCCTCACCTCCTTACCAGGCTAAGGGATTTTTCCAGAATCCTGTTTACAGATATACAATGCATTTTTTCCTTTATTTCCAACAATAGTAATTTTCCTTAGATCGCATAGCCACCAAATCATTAACCACAAGGATGCTCATAAGCAAGGTACAAGGCAGGCAATGTCTGTGATTTCCAGGAGAAGGTCATAACCCAGAATTTTTTTTTTTAATAACTATTACAATGAGGAACCGGGTACAGCCACAGAAGGAATAGTTATAATTTATGCCTGACTTACTTCAGCAGAATATAGTTTATTTATAAACTGCTTATGGCAAATGCTGTATGCCCCTGTTCTATGCATGCGCTGAACTGTCTTCTGGTAAATTATTTAAATTACACCTAGCAGTAATTCCTGAGGACTTTCATACTTCATTTTCTCTATTAATGTAACAGGGAAAAGCTGCTTTGCGAGGATTGCTCTAAATTCCCAGAGTGTGAGTTCCAGACTCTCTGTGTGTTGCATTATGCCTGTCAAAAAACTTGTCTTCTCCTGAAATTTATTACTGAAGTTTCTCCACCCGAGCTACTCATTGAAGCCTTACAGAAAGCTCATACATGATTTAAGCAGCTAACAGCACTGAAAGAAATAGGTCAGGTTAAAAAAAAAAAACTGAATTTAAGCTACCTTCACGTATTACTTATGCAAGATTATGCATAATTTAGCACACTGCTGAATATGCAAGGACAGAATAATTGTTTACCAAAATATTTACTCTGAGTTGGTACCTGTGTTTTAGTGAGATAAGCTGACTTCTCAGCATTTGCTAATCACTTTTGAATTAAAAAACAATGAGTGAGTTTCTGATTGGGTTGATAACTGCATTACAGTATATGTAAACAAAGATCTTGTTTAACAACTTCATTCAAGTAAAATACATGATACTGTCACATAGACAGTGGTTTCATTAAAGTCATTCCATTTTACAAAACATTCCTTCTCTTTTTTCCCCCTTGACTGTAGTCCTATCACACACACACACGTGTTACAGAAAACCTCTCTATAAAATGAGCTATTTTTTTCTTTCTAATTTAAGCTGAACATGGCATAACATTTTTCTAAACTTTAGAAGCAGACCAAAGGTGTGAAGAGCCACTAAAGAAAGAGCAATATGGGTTCAAAATAGAATCTTTAGGTCAGCTATTTTCTAAATGTAAAACTGTTAAGTGGAATATATGCCTTATTTGACAGAATAGTTTTTTGATTTATAGCTTTTCAGCAGAATTTTTTTTAATGAAAAGAATCTTGTTCCTACAAGACAGTGTTTGATGATGCTTAATTTACAAAATGAAAATCATTATCCCCTAAATCAAAAGTTTAAAATTCCTTGGAAATACCTTACTAAAATAGTTGAAAAATGTTTCAGAGACTGTATATCTTACAATATTAATTCCCATAGTTCAAATTAATCCAAATTTCATATCCATATAAAATGTTATATGGCTATGAATTAACATATTTTAAACCCTTACATTGAACATATCAGGGTATTGAGTTACAAAATTTGTTAATGAAAACTTTTGAAAGAGAACATAAAATATGAGGAATAACATATTAAATTCAATCTTCAGATATAGTAAATGAATTAAAACTGGTTTTCAAGAATATAGAAATAAATAGAATAAAAATCTAAAAGTAGAGTTCATTATACATTTAGCATATCTTAAATTGAGAAAATCAGAGTATAATAGAAAGAAAACAAGGAATTATTTATGTAGGTTATTTAACTGAAACTGGGAATTCCATATGTAGATAAATACCAAAGAAATTTCAATTATTGATATATTAACAGTTAATATGCAAAATGTTTGAGTCAGAAAATAAAGAAAATATACTTTAATATTCATAAGCTCTCCTGCTGCTGCTGCTGCCAAGTCGCTTCAGTCATGTCCGACTTTGTGCATCCCCATAGATGGCAGCCCGTCAGGCTCCTCCATCCCTGGGATTCTCTAGGCAAGAGCACTGGAGTGAGTTGCCATTTCCTTCTCCAAATAAGCTCTCCTAAGAGATGGTAATGTTTAAGCTTTGAAGTGATAGCAGAATTTAGAAAGCAAAAGATAGTTTAACTTTACTGTATGGAAATTGAGACTATGCTATAAGTTTCTCGAATAAAAAGGATTATGGCCTCCATAAAAATATCTATAGCTATTATGATCACAGGCTTTATATAAATCATTTATATAATTGATAAGAAACATATTCAGATACATTATAGATAAATACATAGCAAGTCTAAAAGACAAATGACATGAACCACAATTTACATAATATAAATATAATTAGTATATCAGTTCAGTTCAGTTCAGTTCAGTCGCTCAGTCGTGTCCGACTCTTCGCGATCCCATGAATCGCAGTACGCCAGGCCTCCCTGTCTATCACCGTCTCCCGGAATTCCTTCAGACTCGCATCCATCGAGTCAGTGATGCCATCCAGCCATCTCATCCTCTGTCATCCCCTTCTCCTCCTGCCCCCAATCCCTCCCAGCATCAAAGTCTTTTCCAATGAGTCAACTCTTCACATGAAATGGCCAAAGTCCTGGAGTTTCAGCTTTAGTATCTATCATTCCTTCCAAAGAAAACCCAGGGTTGAGCTCCTTCAGAATGGACTGGTTGGATCTCCTTGCAGTCCAAGGGACTCTCGAGAGTCTTCTCCAACACCACAGTTCAAAAGCATCAATTCTTCGGTGCTCAGCTTTCTTCACAGTCCAACTCTCACATTAATACATGACCACTGGAAAAACCATAGCCTTGACTAGACGGACCTTAGTCGGCAAAGTAATGTGTCTGCTTTTGAATACGCTATCTAGGTTGGTCATAACTTTTCTTTCAAGGAGTAAGCATCTTTTAATTTCATGGCTGCAATCACCATCTGTAGTGATTTTGGAGCCCAAAAAGATAAAGTATGACAATATTTCCACTGTTTCTCCATCTATTTCCCATGGAGTGATGGGACCAGATGCCATGATCTTTGTTTTCTGAATGTTGAACTTTAAGCCAACATTTTTGCTCTCCTCTTTCACTTTCATGAAGAGGCTTTTTAGTTCCTCTTCACTTTCTGCCATAAGGGTGGTGTCATCTGCATATCTGAGGTTATTGATATTTCTCCTGGCAGAAGATAACATATTTAACATTAAGTGTTATGAGATAGATCTACAATTTAAACACCAACAATTGACATTGTTTTTCTCTCAAAGTCGTAAGTCATCCTAATGATGGCGAGGTGGAAAGAAACAATGATAGAATTACTTGTGATACTGAAAGATACTAAAATATTCGAAAACAAAAAGGCTTAAATATGAAAATTATATAGTACATTTAGAAACAAGTAAATTTTTCATAAAGTATATTTTTTAAGCTTAGTACAAAATTGTAACTATTAGACGGTATGTTTACTTATGTATATGGGAAAGTGCTGGGGTTAAAGAGAAAGAACTAATCCAATTTTATAAAAATATCATAACTTTATGAATAACAATTTATCTTTCATTTTGCTTTAACTGCTTGTAAAACTATATTAATTTTAACAAATACTTTAATACTTATTGTTTTTGTGAAGTATTTCCATTTAATTCTCACTATGACTCTGTGGAGAAGGCAATGGCAATCCACTCCTGCACTCTTGCCTGGAAAATCCCATGGATGGAGGATCCTGGTAAGCTGCAGTCCATGGGGTCTCGAAGAGCTGGATGCAGCTAAGCGACTTCACTTTCACTTTTCACTGTCATGCACCAGAGAAGGAAATGGCAACCCACTCCAGTGTTCTTGCCTGGAGAATCCCAGGGACGGGAGAGCCTGGTGGGCTGCCATCTATGGGGTCGCACAAAGTCGGACATGACTGAAGTGACGCAGCAGCAGCAGCATGACTCTGTTAGTTAGAAACTAAAAATGCTTTTCCAAATGGTTGAAGAACTCTTTCTGCAGTGGATTGCTGGGACATCTGTCCATTTAACAAAATTTTATCTCCCAATATATTTTCAATGGCAAGAAAAATAAAATAATTGCCACAAACAAGTGTTTGGAGTAGGTTGATACATTATCAACATATTTCTATCACATTCTATAAAATTAATGTGGCTATAACCAACTAAGTATGTTCATATCTATTTAATAGGGCAATGCATAACCTTTCTTGTAGACAAGTTACTAAATATTCTAAAGTATATTTCTGTGAAAAAGGGAAATTTGTTTATTTATTTTTATTTTTATTTTTTACTTTATTCTACTTTACAATACTGTATTGGTTTTGCCATACATTGACATGAATCAGCCACAGGTGTACATGAGCTCCCAATCCTGAAACCCCCTCCCACCTCTCACCCCATATCATCTCTCTGGATCATCCCCGTGCACCAGCCCCAAGCATCCTGTATCCTGTATTGAACATAAACTGGCGCTTCATTTCATACATGATAGTATACATGTTTCAATGCAAACAATTCCGTTCACCATTGCAATGAAAAGAATAAAATACTTAGGAATATATCTACCTAAAGAAACTAAAGATCTATATATTGAAAACTATAAAACACTGATGAAAGAAATCAAAGAGGACACTAATAGATGGAGAAATATACCATGTTCTTGGATTGGAAGAATAAATATAGTGAAAATGAGTATACTACCCAAAGCAATCTACGGATTGAATGCAATCCCTATCAAGCTACCAGCAGTATTTTTCACAGAACTAGATCAAATAATCTCAAGATTTGTATGGAAATACAAAAAACCTCAAATAGCAAAAAGCAATCTTGAGAAAGAAGAATGGAACTGGAGAAATCAACTTGCCTGACTTCAGGCTCTACTACAAAGCCACAGTCATTAAGACAGTATGGTACTGGCACAAAGACAGAAATATAGATCAATGGAACAAAATAGAAAGCCCAGAGATAAATCCACATACCTATGGACACCTTATCTTCGACAAAGGAGGCAAGAATATCCAATGTTTATATTTAACTCAATTATTATAGGGACTTGAAAGAAAACTATTGCAAGCATCTTAGTGCAAAAGACATTATACATTATTCCCACTGACTAAATCAAGTACCCAAAATTGAAAGAATCATTTGGAAGAAATTATAACAAGATTGCCAATATATGGATAAATATCTGTATAGGGGATATTAGTCTTAGAATTTTTCAAATAAAGGTAATTTCAAATGATTGTTTCTGACCATAGACTAAGTAATAAATCCATGCAAGGCCACAAGTCATAAAGTGTTTGAACTGCAAAGAAATATTTCACTTTATTTTTGTGGTCCAATAAAAAAAAGTCTCAAAATCAGTCTCATATAGGCAAAAATAGAATATATTCAAAAGCACATGTATTTTATTGGTTACATATCTTAATAGGATGAGTGTCATAATAAAGAATTTCCATAGTAATTTTAATATTTCTCTACAAACACACAAAAATATTGTTTATATTTTTGTGATAATTTTTCCCAATTCCCCAATTCATTTTTTTGCTTCTTTAATTTAAGAGGTTTTCTCATAATTGTTTTTGCTCTTTGTTGTTGCTGTTCAGTCACTAAGTTGTGTCTGACTCTTTGTGACCCCAGGAGCACACCAGGCTCCTCTATTATTCACCATCTCTTTTACGCTTTTTTTTATGCTTGTATAAAATGAAGTCTTCACTGGTGGCTCCGACCATAAAGAATCTGCCTGCAATGCAGGAGATGCATATTCCATCCCTGGGTTGTGAAGATCCCCAGGAGAAGGGAATGGCAATGCACTCCAGTATTCTTGCCAGGAGAATTCCATGGACAGAGGAGCCTGGAGGGCTATATAGTCCATAGGGTCACAAAGAGTTGGATATGACTGAGTGACTAACTTTCATTTTTTCATATAAAATGAAACAGGATGGAAATGATAAGTAATAGCTAAATATAGTAATTTTAAAGATAATATTTTATGCTGTGGCAGGAAATGACTGCTTTGTTTTCTAGAAACTGAATTTCTAAAGGGTAATTTTATGGGATCTTTTTGACAATAGGATCACCAGAAAATAGCTATAATGTCAGATTTCCCACCAGGAACAAGTTAAATTATTGCAATGGATGTTCATTATTGTTAATGTGTTTTCACTTTTTTTTTTTTTTTTTAAATTTCTGTGCTTTCACTGCTAGGGAACATGGTTTGATCACTGGTCAGGAGCTAAGATCCCACAAGCTGGGCAGTGCAGCCAAACAAAAATATTTCTTTTAAAGGTGTCCTTTTTATTCCTTTTAGTAATTTAAAAACCAAGGTAAAAGTGAAGGATTTTCTTTCCAAAAGGAAGAATATTAAATATTCTAGAACATTCCCAATTTTCATTGATGCTTACTGCATTTCAACTACGCTGCCTCAAACAATGCAAATTCATATATTTGTGTCAATATCATGGTCTTTTAGGCTAGAAAATTATTAGCATCTTATCAAGGAATTTTTATTTTTGCCAAAACAATCATGATATTTGCTAGTCCTAATTTTTCTTGTTGTAGCTTAAAATATAGTACATAAATTTATAATGTTATATTTTAAGATTTTCTTCCCCTCCTTTATATCATTTGGTATTGGAAATTCATGGGGAAAAGACAATACTCAAACAGTAGTGCTAAAATATTCATTTATTCATATAAAAATTTAGAAAACTACTTTATAACAACAAAAAACACTGTATTATGAAATACTATGAAAAGCAAAAAAATTAATAACTTTTGTAGAAATTTTCAGAGGATATTGCATATTCACTTTATATTAAGTAAATAGATTGATAGACTGGCAGAAAATATATTCAGGGCATTTATGAGACAAAAATTTAGTATCCAGAGCTTAGAAACAATTCATAGATATCGATAAACAATACTATTTTTAAAAGTGCAAATGATTTGAGAAGGTAACTCACAAAAAAATAAATCTGGCTAACATCTATCTTTTTGAAACTCTTCCAAAAAGTCACAGAGGAAGGAACACTTTGCCAAACAGTTTCTATAAGGCCACCACGACTCTCTTACCAATACCAAAAAAGATACAAAGAAAGAAAATTATAGACCAACATCAATGATGAACATAGACACAAAAATCCTCAGCAAAATACTAGCAAATGGAATATAATATATTAAAAGGATCATATGCCATGATCAAGTGTAATTTATCACAGGGATAAATATATTAATTTAATGATAATATATTATGCTGTGGTAGGAAATGACTTTCTTTTCTAGAAACTCAATTTAAAAGGACATTTTACAGGATGTCTTTTTAAACAAATAGAATCATTAGGAAATAGATATCATTTCAGGTTTCCCACCAGGAGCAAGTTAGCTTACTCCAGTGGATGCTCATTGTTACTTATATGTTGTCAATTAATTTTTTGGAGAGGGGGACAAAATTTCTGTGCTTTCAGTGCCAGGGGTGCAAGTTTGATCTCTGGTGAGGGAACTTAACGTCCATCAACAGAGGAATGGATAAAGAAGATGTGGCACATATATGCAATGGAATATTACTCAACCATAAAAGGAATGAAATAATGCCATTTGCAGGAACATGGGTAGAACCAGAGATGACCATACTAAGTGAAGTAAGCTAGACGGAGAAAGACAAATATCATATGATATCATTTATATGTAGAATCTTTAAAAAGTGATACAAATGAACTCTTTTACAAAACAGAAACAGCCTCACAGATTTTGAAAACAAACTTACATTTACCAAAGGGGAAACATGGCCAGGGAGGGAGTTAAGGATTAACATATACACCCTGCAATATATATAAAAGAGATAACCAACAGGGACAACTGTATAGCACAGGGAAATCTACTCAATATTCTATTATAACCCATACGGGAAAAGGATCTGGAAAAGAATGTGTATATGCATAACTGAAACACTTTGCTGTACACCTGAAACTAACACAACATTGTAAATCAACTATGCTCCAGTACAAAGAAAAACTTAAAGAAGAAATTGGAACCCTTCCAATTCCTTCTACCCTGCCACCAGTAATCAGGATATTGGCCAGTAGTATATTATTTCACATCCAATGTGAACTGAGAACTTCCAGATGCACAGGTTGGATTTAGAAAAGTAGAGGAACCAGAGATCAAATTGACAGCATTCCTTGGATCACAGAGAAAGCAAAGGAATTCAAAAAAATCATCTACTTCTGCTTCATTGACTATGCTAAAGCCGTTGACTATGTGAATCACAACAAACTGTAGAAACTTCTTAAAGAGATGGGAATAGCAGACCACCTGACCTGCCTCCTAAGAAATCTGTATGCAGGTCAAGAAGCAAGTTAGAACCTGACATCGAACAATGGACTTGTTCAAAATTGGGAAAGGAGTACATCTCTGCTTTGTATTTATGCATCCTGTGAAATGAGTACATCATGTAAAATGCTGGACTGGATGAATCACAAGCTGGAATCAACACTGCCAGGAGAAATATCAACCTCAGATATGCAGATGATACCACTCTAATGGCAGAAACTGAAGAGAAACTTAAAAACCTCTTGATGATGGTGAAAACTGAATCAGTTCTAATGAGGTGGATGAAACTGGAGCCAATTATACAGAGTGAAGTAAGCCAGAAAGAAAAACACCAATACAGTATACTAACACATATATATGGAATTTAGAAAGATGGTAATGATAACCCTATATGTAAGACAGCAAAAGAGACACAGATGTAAAGAACAGACTTTTGGCCTCTGTGGGAGAGGGAGAGGGTGGGATGATTTGGGAGAATGGCATTGAAACATGTATATTATCATGTAAGAAACGAATCGTTAGTCTAGGTTCAATACAGGATATAGGATGCTTGGGGCTGGTGCACTGGGATGACCCAGAGAGATGATATGGGGAAGGTGATGGGAGGGGGTTCAGGGTTGGGAACTCATGTACACCTGTGGTGGATTCATGTCAATGTATGACAAAACCAATACAGTATTGTAAAGTGTAAAAACAAAAACAAAAACTCAACATTCAAAAAACAAACATCATGGCATCTGGTCCTATTACTTCATGGCAAATACAAGGGGAAACAGTGGAAGCAGCGGCAAAAATTCTTTCTTTTTTTTTTTCAGGGAGGGGCTCCAAAACCATTGCAGACAGTGACTGTAGCCATGAAATTAAAAGATGTTTGCTCCTTGTAAGTAAAGCTATGACAAATCTAGACAGTATCTTAAAAAGCAGAGACATTACTTTGCAAACAAATGTCCATGGAGTCAAAGATATGGTTTTTCCAGTAGTCGTGTGCAGATATGAGAGTTGGACCATAAAGAAGTCTAAGTGCTAAAATTGATGCTTTCAAATTGTAATGTTGGAAAAGACTCTTGAAAGTCCCTTGGATTTCAGCGAGATAAAACCAGTCAGTCCTAAAGGAAATCAACCCTGAATATTGATTGGAAGGACTGATGATGAAGCTCCAATACTACAGCCACCTGATATGAAGGGCTGATGCATTGGAAAAAGCCCTGATGCTGGGAAAAGGCAAGAGGAAAAAGGAGTGACAAAGGATGAGATGGCTGGATGGTATCAAGTTTCAATGGACATGAGTTTGGGCAAACTCAGGGAGATAGTGAAGGACAGGGAAGCCTGGCATGCTGCAGTTCATGGGTTTTCAACGAGCCAAACACAACTCAGAGACTGAATGACAAGATATGCAAAAAAAAAAATAAACAACCCTGATATCCTGAAAATATTAAGTGTTGTCAAAATATAAAAGAGTACCGTTATTTACAATTGACAGGAATGTAAGTTGGTGAAATCACTTAAAAGAGTCAATTTAACAATATCAAATACAGATGAAGTTTCAAATTCTTAGCAACTTCAGTCAAGTTATATACTGTAAAGACACTCGATTTAAAGTTTAATTTATATAGCCAATGCTATATTTTATTTAAACATACTTATTATAAATATAAATAACAGAAAACAGAATGGAAGTTAATTTGGGGCAGAGTGAGGGATCAGACAAATACTGGAGTTTCTAACATTTTTAAAGGTTATTTCTGAGGCTGGGTGGCATAAAAATGACTGTTTATTATATAATTTATACTTTCTAATGCTAAATATTTTCCATAATTAAAATATATCATTGCCTATTTGTTCATTTACATAGGTATAATTCTAAACATACATTGTGATAAACACCACATGATTGGTAGATAAAATTAATGTACAATTTGTATAATACCTGTGTAAGCTTATTCACACTTCAAAATACACAGTTTACAGAAATAAACAATGTTCAATGTTTTTCTCTTATTATTTGAGGACAAATCTTTTTGCCCTCTTTAAAAATAATCTTTATTATGGATAATCAACTAAATTCTTATATAAAATAATATTTTTACACTATGTAAACAAAACAGAAAAATAAAAGGAAAGTTACTGCAGTTTATTTCTAATCTGTGTGCAGTGACAGCTTAGTGTTGTGTCCTCATTACAAACTGTGAATCTTAAAAATCTCAGTCCTGCTTCCAGATTGGAAGGCTTGTCTACTATTTAAAAGCCCCATAAATCAGGCAGAATAATCTTTTCATTCAATAGCTGTTTCTGAGTAAAAGAACTTACTCTGAAAAAAAAAAATTCCTAGGGATACACTGTTCATTAAAATATCATTAATTTATATGAAATGCTATTCTTTTTCCAACCAAAGTGTGTAAGTGCATAGTTAAACATAATGTGAGCATTGACAGAAGCAAGAACGCAATGTTTACACTTAGTTTAGTTCAGTTCAGTCGCCCGCCCAGTCATGTCTGACTCTGCGTCCCCATGGACTGCAGCACGCCAGACCACACTATCCATCACCAACTCCTGGAGTTTACTCAAACTCATGTCCATCGAGTCAGTGATGCCATCCAACCATCTCATCCTCTCTCTTGTCCCCTTCTCCTCCTGCCATCAGTCTTTCCCAGAATCAGGATCTTTTCCAGTGAGTAGGTTCTTCATATCAGGTGGCCAGAGTATTGGAGTTTCAGCCTCAGCATCAGTCCTTCCAAAGAATATTAAGGACTGATCTCCTTTAGAATAGACTGGTTGGATCTCCTTGCAGTTCAAGGGACTCTCAGTCTTCTCCAACACCACAGTTCAAAAGCATCAATTCTTCAGAGCTCGGCTTTCTTTATAGATCAACTCTCAAATCCATACATGACTACTGGAAAAACCATAGCTTTGACTAGACGAACCTTTGTTGGCAAAATAATGTCTCTGCTCCTCAATATGCTATCTAATTGATCATAACTTTTCTTCCAAGGAGCATTGGTCTGCTATACAGGCCAGGAAGCATGGTGCAATTTATTTAGGTTTACAATTCCCCCAACAATATCATGCCATCTCTCACTACTCCTTATCACTTTAGAGTTAATTTAAATATAAGATCTCTCCTAATATATTCACTTATTCTATGATTCCATATTATAATTAAACCCTTAGTTTCAATTTTTAATTTGAGAAATTTTAATTTTGATTTGAGAAAACAACCTTTGGTTTTCTCAGACTTTGTTTAGCTATTTTTCCATCTTCTTTTCTATGAACAAACTATTTGATAATTTTTACATAAAATCTCTAAGTGCATTTATTTACCTCTGCTTTATTTATTATTGAGAAACTATACACTGCCTCTTGAGAAATCTGTATGCGGGTCGGAAGCAACAGTTAGAACTGGACATGGAACAACAGACTGGTTCCAAATAGGAAAAGGAGAACATCAAGGCTGTATACTGTCACCCTGCTTATTTAACTTATATGCAGAGTACATCATGAGAAACAATGGACTGGAAGAAACGCAAGCTGGAATCAAGATTGCCGGGGAAATATCAATAACCTCAGATATGCAGATGACACCACCATTATGGAAGAAAGTGAAGAGGAGCTAAAAGCCTCTTGATGAAAGTGAAAGAGGAGAGCAAAAAGTTGGCTTAAAACTCAACATTCAGAAAACGAAGATCATGGCATCTGGTCCCACCACTTCACGGGAAGTAATTGGGAAACAGTGGAAACAGTGTCAGACTTTATTTTGGGGGGCTCCAAAATCACTGCAGATGGTGATTGCAGCCATGAAATTAAAGATGCTCACTCCTTGGAAGAAAAGTTATGACCAACCTGGATAGTATATTCAAAAGCAGAGACATTACTTTGCTGACTAAGGTCTGTCTAGTCAAGGCTATGGTTTTTCCTGTGGTCATGTATGGATGTGAGAGTTGGACTGTGAAGAAGGCTGAGCACCGAGGAATTGATGCTTTTGAACTGTGGTGTTGGAGAAGACTCTTGAGAGTCCCTTGGACTGCAAAGAGATCCAACCAGTCCATTCTGAAGGAGATCAACTCTGGGATTTCTTTGGAAGGAATGATTCTAAAGCTGAAACTCCAGGACTTTGGCCACCTCATGCAAAGAGTTGACTCATTGGAAAAGACTCTGATGCTGGGAGGGATTGGGGGCAGGAGGAGAAGGGGAGGACCGAGGATGAGATGGGTGGATGGCATCATGGACTCGATGGACACGAGCCTGAGTGAACTCCGGGAGATGGTGATGAACAGGGAGGCCTGGCATACTGCGATTCATGGGGTTGCAAAGAGTCAGACATGACTGAGTGACTGAACTGAACTGATACACTGTGCACTGTGCTAATCTCTGATGATACTCTGTTCAAAATGAACACAATTTCTACTCTGTAGGATATTACAGTCTATTGAGAATATGATTAGCAAACACGGCATCTGGATTCAGTGAGAATGGCCTGGCATGAGACCAGAAGTGACTGTACTCTGAGGGACATCTAACAGTTTTAGGAAGCTAATGACAGACTTTCTGAAGAGGGGCCATTAGCTGGGGTATGAAGAATCAGCTGAAGTTAGATTAGTAGATAGTTAAAGGTAGAATGGTATGGGGGAAAAGTGTTTTAGGCAGAGAAGGGCAGCCTGGTCAACTGTTTTGAGTAGAGAGAAAGCATTTCTAACTGAGACTGATTGTTTAGGTTAACACTCCCATCTAGAACAGTAACTAAATCCACATATACAATTACACAAAATATATAGTAGGCCTTCTCATGATGTTTCTCATGATGTACTCTGCATATAAGTTAAATAAGCAGGGTGACAATATACAGCTTTGACATATATTGGTCAAAACTCCAGTACTTTGGCCACCTCATGCGAAGAGTTGACTCACTGGAAAAGACTCTGATGCTGGGAGGGATTGGGGGCAGGATGAGAAGGGGACAACGGAGGATGAGATGGCTGGATGGCTTCATGGACTCGATGGACGTGAGTCTGAGTGAACTCTGGGAGTTGATGATGGACAGGGAGGCCTGGTGTGCTGCGATTCATGGGGTCGCAAAGAGTCAGACATGACTGAGCGACTGAACTGAACTGAACTGAATAGTAGGCCTTCAAATGTCTTTCTCAACCTTCAAAATATTACAAAAGCTTTTATTGCAGAACACACACTTAATCCCACTCTATATTTGTCAGTGTTTCATTGAGAATTTGGATGCTTTAAACATTTTAATAAACGTTTGTGTGCTGATCTATATTTTTTTACATCTATGGAAGCATATCCAACTATTCTTTAATTCATCTCAGAGGTTTTGCATTCATTTTTATTCTCACCCTCAATATCTGATGAATGCTTTGAAAATAGTGCACATTTAGCAAATACACTTACTGATAATGAGTACAAACAAATATCCTACTTAGGACTGTGATTAAGAAAATATTGGCAATAATAGCTCCTTTAGGATTTTAGTAGTAATTAGATACTATCTTACTAATGCAATGTTTTCAAGTATAAAAGATAAAAATCAATGTTTCATTGAAAATTAATACTCCTAAATGTAAAGGAGTATATATGTCTCCCTTGGGTACCAATATACAGGCACAAATGAGTTTCTATATGGAATTACATGGTTTTGTACTAATTGTCAGTGATTAAAGCCCTTTATGAATCAAGGAAATGCTATATAACATAACAATATATTTTTCTATTACAAATGCTTAATTCTTATCATTCTTTGAAGTTTATCTGGCTAAAAAATAAATCCCAATATTTCCAAAGAATTTTCCTTTTATTAAAAAAAAATAGCTTTTGGTTCCAGTTAATGGAAACTAAACAAAAGTGTAGGGGATGATGGAAAGTTTTCTATCTCAAAATTTCATACTCAACATGAAAACAAAACTGCTACAGTAGGAAGTTCAGGGATTTGAACCTCAAAAGCAAGTGGAACTGGGAATTTTATTGCTTCTGGGACACTCTTCATTTATTTTCTTTGATTCTTTTTACATGCTATACACATTCTCTCTTTGCAGACCTACCCTTTCCATGTGGCCACTGACAGTTCCCAGGGTATACATTTTATAGTTGCAGCCACCAGAAAAAGAGAGTCCTTTTCAAGTCCCAAATTTTTAAAAAACTGGACTGTGACAGATCAGGCTAAGGTCAAGTGGGTACCCCTGAACCAATAGTGAACATGGTAAGAGGTTATGATTGGGCTAGCTTGAGCGTGGGAGAAGCTTTGGACGGGTACCTGGCATATCATTTGTGTGGGGCAATTCCAGCTGAAGGTAAGCAAGCTGAGTAGCTAGGTATAAGCATAAATGATAACTGCATTTATCTCCTGCTTATAATAATAACAAAGATCATCCATCTGTTGCCGAGGGAATTTCAAAAAATAATTTCAATATTCCTCTTTCAATGTTAGTCACCCAGTCATGCCCAACTCTGTGACTCCATGGACTATAGCCCGCCAGGCTCCTCTGTCCATGGATTTGCCAGGCAAGGATACTGGAGTGGGTTGCCATTTCCTTCCCCAGGGGATCTTCCTGATGACCAAGGATCAGACCTGGGTCTCTGGCACTGCAAGCAAATGCTTTACCGTCTGAGCTACTAAGGAAGCCCTCTTTCAATACATAGAGAAAATGTTCTATGTCACATGTATATTTTCTGTATCATATTAGTGTACCTGTAATTAAACAGATATGTCCTGTCATTTACTCAGATCCCTAATGCCTGCTCTTTTTATAGTATTAAAATTAGAGAGATAGAGATAAACAGATATCTGTCACCATCTACCTATTTATCTATCTCTAGGGGAAAAAGCAATGGCACTCCACTCCAGTACTCTTGCCTGGAAAATCCTATGGACGGAGGAGACTGGTAGGCTGCAGTCCATGGGGTGGCTAAGAGTCAGATACGAGTGAGCAACTCCACTTTCACTTTTCACTTTCATGCATTGGAGAAGGAAATGGCAACCCACTCCAGTGTTCTTGCCTGGAGAATCCCAGGGACGGGGGAGCCTGGTGGGCTGCCATCTATGGGATCACACAGAGTCGGACACAACTGAAGTGACTTAGCAGCAGCAGCAGGGGAAAAAAGTTGAAAAACTGTCTTAGATATCATTGGTGCTGTATAAAGATGACCATGCAAAAGCAGGTTGATTAGTTTGTGTTCAAACTAGAAAAACCCGTCACAAGAGATGTCATTAGTCATCTGTAGGAGGAACCTGAGAGGTTATCTAACAATTCAGCCTCCCATACGGAAGCTTTGCTAAAAGGAGAAAAGACTCTGGTCAGGCCAACTTGAGAAATCTGGATTGGTCAACATTTGTATTTTTCATTGTAAATTAGTAAATTGTCATTTCATGTTTAATGAAGCACTCTACGGAAACTAATAAATGGGTATCCAGCTTTGTGGGACCCAGGAACTCTTGGTGTGCTGACCAAAACAAATTGCTGATCCTGAAAGGATGAGGACCAGGCCTGAGGACATGGCAAGTTTACTGATGGAGAGAGAGTCTTGATGATCTCTGAGTGGTCAGTCTATAGAGTCTTTCAACTCCCTGTCTTAACATACAGGGTCTTCAAAAGGCAAAAGATGCACTTAATTTGTTTTGGTAGTTTTTCTATAAAAACAAACATTAAACAATTATTAAATACACATTTCCAGAGAAAACACTGGACCTTTCCCCTACTTTTTCTTTGTAATTGATTTCTAAGGGAAAACATTTTCATCCCTTTTAAGGAGACCACAGTCTTCTTACCATGTCAACATCAGAGCCCTGATTATATTTCATTCTGGTCTTACTGTGCACAGTCTGTTGGCTGCAAACATATATTTCTGCCGAGTTAAGTTTGTATATGTGTCTGCTTTTCTATATAATGGAATGTTTATGCCACCAAAGGGTTTCAAATGGTATAACTTTGGAATAAAAACTTGCAGATCCCCAAGTGACTCTAAACAGGATCAGGCAAAGTTTATACAATCAAACAAATAATCTTAATCTCATTTTGTCTTTTTATTCTCCCTTTTTAAAGAAAATGATTCTTAGTAAAGTTACAAAAAACAGTACTGGCAGCCATTTCATTGCTATGTTATCAGCAATGAAAATGGAATAGGAATCAGTCACTGATCAGTAAATCTTTTTATAATCCACTAAAACATCACAGTTGATTTCTCTAGCCATATTAAGCTCTTGTATTTAGGCTAAGTTTCGGTTAATAAAATACATCGCTCAATCACAAAACAATTTGTAACTAGTACCCTGACACTAGGCTAGATGTTAAAATAATGTTTAGCTTTTATATAAATATCATCATAGATTTTACCTTTAGTTATTTCTTTGCATTGCACCAAACACACTGGTTGAACTCTCCAAAGTAGTTTGTTTTCAAATGAAAACAAACAAGTTAACTATATTTGTTGAAAAGATAATATAATTTATTTTCTCTTATATTATTGAACTTAAATATGCACTTATAAAGGCTATAGTAACTGTATACACACAACTGAAGTCTACAAGTTCTAACATCACGCCCCCAAGTTCACTGTTTTTCTACCTGGAATTCTCTCCCAGTCCTTTTCTTTCTACTAGTAGGCATCCTTTTTTCCCCAAGGACCAGATGAAAATTCACGTTGGGGAAATTCAGTGACCAAGATCATTCCTTTGTCACACGTATACACTGTTTACAAAACAGCTCTTCCCTGCCCTTGTCTCACACTACCATATGATGTTTAACAACATTCTCAGGTTGCTTCATATTTGTGCCATTTCTTTCCAAACAGGTTTTAAGTTTATTGTCTAAGGTCCGTATCTCTTACTTCTTCATTCAGTGGATCACCTATATCTCCCACAGCGACTTGACAATTTTTTTGTGTGTCTTACATAGAATCCATAACAGGTGAATTGAAGTATTTTTAAGTGTCCATTTTATTATAAGCCAATTTATGGTTTTACCATGTCTCTAGCTAGGACTATCTTCATTCTATTCATTCTTAATCTTAAAAAGAAGACAAAGAATCATATTACTTAACACTGTTTTTGAAACTTGACAGTATCATATGTAATACATTAGTAATAAAATAATAGTAATAATAATAATAAAATAAATAAACAAATAATAAAATAAATAATAGCAATAATATTTATTTTTAATTCTTACTCTCCATCACAATGTAAAGATGTCAAAGATTATGAATAAATGTTAATTAGGTGAAAGAAGTCAAATAGGTTCAAGTCTAAACCGTTGCCCAATTCAAAATGATGTTTCCATTTCTGTTTGCATTGTATTTGTAGAGTCCTTAAATTTTAGTTTAAAAAATATGGATATTGGAATTTCCCTGGTGATCCAGTGGTTATGACACCGACTTTTCCCAATTCAGGGGCATAAGTTCAATCCTTGGTTGGGAACTAAAATCCTGCATGCCACACAGCATGGCAAGATAAAATCTAAAGAATCTGAAGGAATTTATTTCCAGATTTAAAAAAATACATACATAACTTATACACATAAATGCTAGAATCCTACTCTCTTGTTTCTTCTAAATCATTGAGTTTGTACATTTATGTTAATGATTTGTTGAAATATAGGTTATACGAAGTTGCTTTAATGTCTTGATAAAATGTACTACCAACAAATGAGAAGATGTGAAATGAATAGTTATCAAGAACTTCTTCATAAAAATGGACTTGGACAAACACACTTGAGTCAGTCTTTCGGTAGCATGAAGTATGTTTTAAAATGTTCTTCCTTAGATGTACAGAAGCTGTACCATTAGGAGAAAGAATATTGAACTGGAAAAAAGTCTGAATAGAACTGTTTGAATATAATTAGTTCAATATTATCTGGGTTTGGTCTGCATGTTTGATTTAGCCTCATTGTAATCTATTCAAGATTTGAAGAATTAAACCCTCAGTATCTTACACAGAGGTAGCATAGAAGAGTTTGAACTCTGCTGCTAGACTTTCTGGTCAAGTCCTGGATCTATGATTACTTTACTGGCTTGTGAACTTGGGAAATTTCCTTAACCTCTCTGAGATTCAGTTCTGTCATCAGTAAAATGAATAAAAATAATACTTTGAGAATTAAATGTCTTATGTTTAAAGTGCTTAAAAGAATGTCTGGGACACAGTAAATGTTCAATACATGTCTATCATTATTATTATTGTTATTAAGTTTTTATAAAAATATACTTTGCCCTCATTTTTACAGGTATCTAATAAGGAAGAATGCAGAAAGATGAATTCAATTTTGAATAATTCAAGTACTGCAGGACCTAAATACATTTTTACTCAATAACACTCTTCCTTGAAAAAGTGTACTCAGTAGGTTGTGCTTTTTGGAATATAAAATGCAAATTCACAAACATGTTTCCCCATTTCCCACTTAAGGAGGTGGCACAGTTAATCCTGATGTGATATAATCTTCACAATGATAATGGCTAAACTGCTGTACACAGGCCAAAAAGGAAAAGGAGAAGTCTTTCTTTTGAACTGGGATACACTGTCCCTTTAGGGCCTTCAACACTGCTTCTGATTTCTACTTTCCTGCATGGCAACCCTCCGGCCCAAATCTGAGGACTGAGTCTTCCTCATCCCCTCTTTCACACATTAAATTCCTTGACCTTTTGAAGTCTAACAAGTAGTAAAATCACAGTGCTTTGTACACTAATGCAGAGAACACATATGTACATTCTTTTTTATATTCTTTTCTACTATGGTTGATCCCAGGATATTGAATATAGTTCCTTGTGCTATACTTACATTAAAAATTTTTTAAAAACAGAATACTAATCTTTCTAAACTTGATAAAATGATCAGATTTTTCAGTATGAGAAACTTCACTGTTTATTTACAATACACTGGTCATGCTAAAAGTTATAAAATCTTTATAATTAGAAAGCTGTATTATATTAAGAACAAAAATATTCCAGATGTCTATGTTTCTTTGCAACTATCAATACTTGTTAGAAGCTTTCCTAGAGAATATTTGCTTACTTTGACACTTGGGTTTCCTTTGTGGCTCAGCTGGTAAAAAAATCCTCGCGCAATGAGGGAGACCTGGGTTCGATCCCTGAGTTGGAAAGATCCCCTGGAGAAGGGAAAGGCTACCCACTCCAGTATTCTGGCCTATAGAATTTCATGGACTTTATAGTCAGTCCATGGGGCCTCAAAGAATCAGACATGACTGAATGATTTTCACTTTCACTTTGACACTTATGTATTTTTACTGTAAGAGAAAGTGAAAATCGCTCAGTCAGGTCCGACTCTTTGTGATCCCATGGACTATACAGTCCATGGACTTTTCTAAGCCAGAATACTGGAGTGGGTAGCTTTTCCCTTCTTCAGGGGATCTTCCCAACAGAGGATTGAACCCAGGTCTCCCACATTGCAGGCAGATTCTTTATCAGCTGAGCCACCTGAGAAGCCCTAGAATACTAGAGTAGGTAGCCTATCCCTTCTCCAGCAGATCTTCCTGACCCAGGAATTGAACCAGGGTCTCCTGCATTGCAGGCAGATTCTTTACCAACTGGGTTACCAGGGAAGCCCTTTAAATGTAAAAAATAATCTAAATACAAGACTACTAATTTTGGATTCCATGGAATTTATATTATGCCTGCTATTTTTGTATCTGTGTAATGAAATGGAAAGAACTCTGAAAGAGGACTTCAGTAAAATAAAAACAAATGGCATTTGAGAAAAGAAATCCAGGAAGAGAAAATGCATTTAAGGAAATCTGTAATAGTACAACCAAGCTTCAGTCATTGTGCTCTAGATCCCATTACAAGGGTAAGACATTTTCTCAGAAGATTTACTTTCCACACTATCTATTAAAACATAGTATGCAAATTGGCCCATTGTAAATGGAGTCTAGTAATGACCATGTGCTCTGGATTTAATTACACACGACCTAGACAATGTTACACCTGGAACCAGTGGGGCATGCACACCTGCTCTTCTTGGATGCTTACATCTGACTTAGCCAATTAATTCATAAGCACCTTGGGAAAATACTACTTCTTCTCTCCAAGCTGCCTGAAATTATACAGCTCTCCTTCATTTCTTTTTCATACTTACTTCTCTTTTGGTTACAAGTTCTTTGGGTCTAAGCAACTGTTCATTTTTATGCAGCTTACGAAGCACCAAATGAATTATTAAAACTAAGTGAGAAAACTAGCAAAGATCTGTTTTGAGCTTATCAACATAAGTTCTCATCAAAAGCCAGTTCCAGGTAAAATTAATATTAACCCTCCAGGCCATTGTGAGAAAGCAGGAGAGTGACCAAGAGCTGGAAAAAGTTCTAGGTGGGGAGGAGTAGAGAGATTGAATTCAAGTCACATTATTATGTGAGCCGTTCCAGTAAATTGCCTCAATTTCCTAGAACAAGACCTGTGTCTATAAGACTCCAAGAGTTTGTTGTCAGTTGTTTTCTTATCCTAAATGAATATTCAATTTTTCACATAAGTTTGGAAATACAATTTTGCATTCTTTTGTTATTTAAGAGGGTGAGGTTGCTTCTCAGAAATTGTACATGCATGAGGTCCCACCTGGATCTGTCCCTTTGCCCCATACTGTCTGATATTTCTTGGAAAATTCATCTTCCAGCAGTGGTCTTTCTTGTATTTAAATAAAATGCTTATTTGTACTAATAGCAAAAACAAATAGAAATATTTAATTTTAAAGTTTTCAGTGCATTTCAAACTACATTATATGATAGTCTTTCACAATAAAATGTAGATAAAGGGAATACTGATGTCACCTTTCTACTAAAAATGAAGAACCTAATAATTCACACATAATAATTAACTCATATAGATACCTTTTATTGAGCTCAAGCTGAGTAGAGGGAAAGAGGTGGGCTAGTGCTATTTTAACATGATCTTCCATTTCTAAAAACTGCACTATTTATTCTGAGGGAAATGGGGGTGATAATTAATTTGGAAAGAAACAAGGTCCTGCATAATATTTCCCAGTATTTTATTTACCCACCTTATGTGAAATCCATGCCAAAAAAATATATTAGATGACTAAATAACAAGAGAATTAAAAAGTGAACATTAAACATTTCAGGCCTGTGACCATTAAACATATCTGGCTAGCTCTGAATTTTTTAAAAACATGTAGCCAGGATTTAATTCTTAAGTCTTGAGTTTTTATTTTGTTGTACTTTCAATTTTAAGTAAATGACAGTCATTTAAGTATATGTTATCTTTCCCTAATATTTCAGTTTAAATGATTTTAAAACATTTTACAGGATAATTGCTTTTATTTTTAAAATAAGTTGCATAGCTGAAGAGTCCATAGAGAAATAGCAGCAATACCACACAAGGTGGTTAAACAGCTTATGAATTAAACTCCATATAGGCAAATTTCTTTGTAAGTAATTTATATTGTATGGTAAACTTGTATCCAACTAGAACAGCAAATTAAAACATTAATCACATCTGTAAAATTTAAGGCCTTGTGCATACAGAAAAAAATATTAGGAAATACATTTTCTTGTATTGCTGAAATAAATATTCCACATATGGAAGCCAGTCTAATCCTTCTCATTATTGTGTGGATGAAGATGAACATTAAGCCCATATAACATTTCTTCCTGAATTAGTCGATAGCTCATTTTAGTAGGTAGCACATATTTCCAAACCTGAAATGCCCACGTTCAGTCAGATTTCCAATCCCCTTTTCCTTCACTGCTCAGGCTTTCCATCACTGTTAGGTAACCACTGTGATTATTCCATATCACATACTGATGAGATGGCAAAACAGTTACAAGCTTTCTTCCCAGCATTAAGCAGGTTGTAAGCCATGGAAAACGAACTTGCCCTGAAATTATCAAGCATTCCAGTACTCTGTAGCTGCACCAGCGCAGGCAGCCTGCCAAAGGCATCGAGCCACCAGCCACTATCCTCAAGCACATTTTAATCCAGCTGTTCCTCACAAAACATCCGGCATGCTTTGATTTACTACTCTACTTAATTAGCATGTAGAGTATGAGGGACCCTCTTATGCATGAGATTAGCATCCTGAATAATATTTTAAACTTTATAGAATGTGGTGGAGGTTTTGTTTGTTTGTGTGCTTTTTGCTCTTATAAGCAGATAGTGAAATGTGTATGCTGGATTTCTGGCCAATTGATTGGGTTAGTCTCTCAGTCCAACTGTTTGTGACCCCATAGTCTGTAGCTCACCAGGGTCCTCTGTCCATGTATTTCTCCAGAGCAGAATACTGGAGGTTGCCATTTCCTTCTCTGGGGGATCTTCCCAACCCAGGGATCAAACCCCAGTCACCTGCATTACAGATACATCCTTTAGAGTCTGAGCCACCAGGGAAGCCCTCTGACCGATTAGCCAATTGAAACTGTTGAATACAAAGGGCAAAGATATGCAAAGAAAGCAATTTCAATCAGCATTCTATGTGCAATTAAGGCAGAGTCCATTTCAAGTTCTCAATGCTCAATCTAAATAACACTAAGGGTACTTCTGAAGGAGATCAGCCCTGGGATTTCTTTGGAAGGAATGATGCTAAAGCTGAAACTCCAGTACTTTGGCCACCTCATGAGAAGAGTTGATTCATTGGAAAAGACTCTGATGCTGGGAGGGATTGGGGGCAGGAGGAGAAGGGGACGACAGAGGATGAGATGGCTGGATGGCATCATGGACTCGATGGACGTGAGTTTGAGTGAACTCCGGGAGTTGGTGATGGACAGGGAGGCCTGGTGTGCTGCAATTCATGGGGTCACAAAGTCGGACACGACTGAGCAACTGAATTGAACTGAAGGGTACTCTGTTAAGCCTAAGTTCAGGAAAGAAAAAAACATAGTATTTTTTAAAATCCTGGCTGCAAATCAGAATTTTAGGGATTTGATTGGATTCCAAGGGCTTTTTACAGCAAATACTTGTGCTATTGCAAGACCTTTCCTCTGAAGATACAGCTTTATTGATTGACTAGTCCATAAAAGTTCAAGCAGAGCTTCTACCTGCTCAAACATCAGAACAGAGGAGGGTTTCCAAATATATAAAAGATATATAAAAGATATATAAAGATATAAAAAGATTTAATTATGTAGATGATAATTGTAAGGATAATTTCTCAAATCCCTCCCATTCCTTGCAGATGGAAAAATGAGGGTAAATATAGTAAAATATTGAGAAATGTAGTAATACTGGGTGCTTTGGGCTCTATGATAAATTAACCCCATTATTTCACAAAATTAAGTTAGAACTTTTGCTTGTTATTCTGTACCTAGTTATTGATAAGAGATATTATTTCCTTAAAAGATCCAGTATAATTGCTCCCCCAGAGGAGATAATACATTAAGTAGAATCTATACTTTAGCAATGCATATTATATAATCATCACTGAAGTTATGACATAAATCAATTGAATTTAAGGTTTTGTTGAATCCACAGAAAACATTAGATTTTTAAGTGAGTTCCTAATCCATATGCTTACTCTAATTTCACATCTGTTTTTTTGTTTTTGTTTTTAATGTAAATCATACCAAGAGCTCTAAGGAAAAAAAAGGAAAGCAGGGAGGGAGGAAGAATGGAAGGAAGGGAGGAAGAAATTTTTCAAAAGAAATGTTCCCAATAAGAGATACTATGTTTTATAACTCTAATACATTTGGGGTTTAAACTATTATAAACTTGATTTTTGTAATATAAGGTTTAAACTCTGTACAGAATATAGCTAATTTACATTGTATAATAACATGTCATTAAACTAATTTATTTTCATAAACATCTTTCATGACCAAGCTAGAAATGTGGTCTTTTAAACAGCATCTATGCTGATGGCCATTTTCAGCAGAAAATACACACTCGAAGCAACTTAGCATGCATGCACACACTGCAGCTTCTATTTTAGCACTTTATACATTTATTGAGGTTCACATGGAATATTTTTTCTCCAAATATCCATTTCAACTTTTACGTGATCAATTTCGATCTCATGCTACTCTTTGAATAATTGTGTAAAAGTTGCACAGCTGTCTATATGTGACACCAAAACACTTAGTTTTGTAGAAAAACATTCAGCCAAATCTGGAGTTGATTTTACTTAGGATCAAACACCTTTCAGATTATTTTTTTCTAGGAAGTGATTGTTTCAAACCCAGGCATTCATTATCTGTATTTCTATTCTAAAATCTACTCCTGTAATTCCCACTGCTGCTGCTGCTAAGTCGCTTCAGTGGTATTCTGCTCTGTGTGACCCCATAGACGCAACCCACCAGGCTCCCCCCGTCCATGGGATTCTCCAGGCAAGAACACTGGAGTGGGTTGCCATTTCCTTCTCCAATGCATGAAAGTGAAAAGTGAAAGTGTAGTCGCTCAGTCGTGTCCGACTCTTAGCGACCCCATGGACTACAGCTCACCAGGTTCCTCGGTCCATGGGATTTTTCAGGCAAGAGTACTGGAGTGGGGTGCCATTGCCTTTTCCACCTGTAATTCCTGGAATTTCTAATTAATTACTGTTACTAGATAGGTTTTCTAATATATATTGTGTAATTTAAGACGTTTCCTTCTTAAGCAATAACCATTACGAGTGACTCTGCTTCATAAATGAAGGGATATAGGTGGAGATGAAAAATAAAGAAGAAAGACAAGAGAAGGAGGAGGAGAAGGAAAGAAGAATTTAGGAACTGGAGAAATTCACTTCAAACCAGGGCGGTGGCCGCTGAAGTAGGATCCACGGAATAGTAGCTCTGTAAGATGCTTAATGCGGAGAAGGCAATGGCACCCCACTCCAGTACTCTTGCCTGGAAAATCCCATGGACGGAGGAGCCTGGTGGGCTGCCGTCTATGGGGTCGCACAGAATTGGACACGACTGAGCGACTTCACTTTCACTTTTCACTTTAATGCATTGGAGAAGGAAATGGCAACCCACTCCAGTGTTCTTGCCTGGAGAATCCCAGGGACGGGGGAGCCTGGTGGGCTGCCGTCTCTGGGGTCGCACAGAGTCTGACACGACTGAAGTGACTTAGCAGCAGCAAGATGCTTAATGAGAACAAAACGTAGGTTCTGAGGTCAAGCTCTCTGGATAACACTGCACATTATAATCTCTCTTAAAGTTTCACATGGATTAATATTCCAATACACATTAAAGGCTCAGCCAATTTCCCCAGGAGAGAAATGAGTTTAATTTTGTTAACTACCGCAATAGGTATGGAGATGCACCACCTAGATCCCCTTATAAGGAAATACGTGCTCCCCGCTGCAGGAAGCATGTCCAGCAGACAGCCCCAGCCTTCAGCTGTGGGGCGGCAGCCCTCTGTTGTTTGAACCAGGAGTCCTGCCACGCAAACTCAACGCACAGCTTTCTGACGCGTAACCCTTGCTGGTCAGCAAACCTCCAGGTGTGCTCTTGCTTTATCCCAGCATGCCTCCCAGCATCCCATCCCACTCCTTCCTCTGCCCTGTCACTCTTACCTCCTCCCTTCCGTGCGCAAGAGGTGATCTCCCAAATTCTGTCTTAGATTCTGAATCTGCCCAAACTGAAACAACTACGCACCACCTAAGAATTATTCTAACAACATGAGGCATTCCTCAGCACCTGTTTTGGGTGCCAGCAGAACAAATTAACAGGTTGTACTAAATCTAATCTGGGAAAAAAAAAAAGAAAAAAAAAAAAAACTGACTCTCTACCTCTGCATCTCTGAGTCCTCCAGTAGAGAATCAATGAACTTTTCTCTGCTTTACCTCTTAACATTTTACTGCAAATATCATCTAATATTTTTCTCTTGAATTAAATTAGAAATGTAATTTTCTGGTAGAAGCCCTTCATGTTTCAGTTTTAAATATTCTTTAAATTTTCATTCTAAAATGCATAGCACCCAAATATTCACTTTCTGCACAGAAAAATTAATGTCATCAAATGTGGAACATTTGAACTAAATTGAAACATCTTAACAAATGTAAAAGAGTTCAAAAGATAAATATCTATTAAAACAAAATTATTTCATTTTGCTGTTTTTGTATATTAATTTTAATAAAGAAAAGAAATTATTCATATTTTCTTGTTCTGAAATTTAGATAGGCTATGTTATGACAAGATGAAGACAACACACTAAGTATATATTTAGTGAAAGAAATAGCTACCCATTCCAGTGTTCTTGCCTGGAAAATTTCATGGACAGAGGAGCATAGTAGGCTACAGTCCATGGGATCTCAGTCAGACCTGACTGAGCAAGTAACACTTTCATTTATTTTTCGTATAGCTAGTGTTATTTAGGATATTGTTATATTTAAGTTTGCAATGAGGCTAATTTTAGTGATCATTAGTTTATTGATATGGTTTCAATTTTTCAGTTCTGAGGTTTATTTGGGGTTAGGTATGAATTTGTTTGGTTTTTTTTCCCAAATGTTTAGTGAATAATTTTACTAGTCTATTTTGACAAATACAATGAGCACTGTTAACATTGCTAGGTAATAATAGCTATATCTCCAAGCCACATACACATTTATTAAGCATGGGCATATTAAGCAGAACATATATTTAGAGCTTGCAGGCAAAAATAAACAAAGAAATGAAAAAAAAAAACAAAACCAGAATTACTACATAACAGCAACAAAACAAACAAAAACCATTAGCTTCAACTATGGTACCAGAGAAGAGAAGGTAGTTATGGTAACAATTGCCTTTTCTTCAATATTAGTAGAACTTCAATTTCCTTTAATTTTTGGAAAAAGGGTGGAGTCTCAAAACTTCTAATACATTTTGGCAGGAGAGTAAAAACGGATGCTAAATGGATTTCCTCAAGCTTACATCACACAGTCTCTACAGCTAGGTGTATGAGTAATACATAGCAAGTAAGCTAATGAAGAAATTAAATCACTTTCCTTTTTTTTTTTTGTCTCTTTCTTAAAGAGGTTGCATTTTGTGCTGACAGTGCATAGCTGATAAAACAGCAATTTTTGAAAAGCTTGCTCATTTAGCTACTCTCAGAACCCCTGCTGACATCACTGACATTTTCTCCAAATATGCAAATATTGTAAGTCACTTTCTAAGATGCATGCATATATTTCCAAAAATGTTATTATTTTATGATCAACTGGGCATAAATGCAGAGGCAGACTAGTTTGCTGGCTTTGTAATGCCACACTCATGAAATGACTTTTTTTTTAAAATGAGGTTTCATAGGAAACTGTCTCAGCCTTGGAGATCTTTAAAGGTGAGTTATACCTTTTATATAGAGTGGGGGGTTATTTTAAAGCCTTCCCATTATATAAACATAAAAATAGGAGTAAAAGCCCGTAAGCTCAGCAAACTTAAAACTGGGTGACAATGGCAATATTATCGTTAAACTCAGCACACAACTTTTGAAATACAGTGCACACGCAGTGGCACGAATACTATCTTATTTAAATGTCTGTATTAAGCACAACCACTCTCTGCTAAAAATGGGGAAAAAACAAACAAGTCATATTCATCAAAGTAATTGTGTAGGTACTTTCAGTACCAAAATGCCTAGAATGAAGGATTGAACTGCTAACGGCAGCAGTGACAGCCATGAATCATGGTAGGCTACTCCGGGGCCTTTACCACCATAAAACAAAAGATGTAGATGAAAAATGCTGCAATTAAGTGATTTGATTTCTGCCCCCTTTTTCCTACTGCATTCGTGCATGGCTGCACAGCAAAGATTGATGGGAAAAATTACTCTACGTGATCTCTGACAGAGCCTTGGAACAATTCTATAAGGGAGAAACATACAAATCAACCCAGCTTTCTTGTATTCAAACAAAATAATACATATAAAGCAAATACTTTAGCCTATATCCAAAGCACCAAAATTTGCATGCACACATAAATTGTTGAGAAATGCTCTGCTATCAAAACCAAACTCATGGATTTTCCAGCTTGTTGGGTTATACTGATATTTGTTTAAATAAATGTTCAATCAGTACTGCTGAGTGGCATCCTCAATATGTCTGTACACCAAGAACAAATTACAGATACAAATTTGTGGAGGTAAAACATTCTTATCTTTTATATCAATAAATTATTAATGAAAACACACACAAAATAAAATAACAGAAAATTTCACTGACTGTTCAACTCCCTATCATTATAGTCATTTAGAGGGACATTTTTAATGGGTATTCACAACTCAGCTGGGGTTCTACATGCAAAAGAATCATACTCGAATGCTAAGGAATAGTTTATTATGGTTGGTATGCACAATTAAAGATGCTAAATTTGCAACATCCACAGAATAAAATAAACAATACTGCTAATATGAAAAAAGGTGTTTATTATCAGAAGTTAAAGTGAAATTACATAGGTTTCATTTCCTGAAGAGAGATCACTCAACCCCCAGTCTGTTGTAAGAAGTATACAGGTAATTTAATTTGAATTTATACAATGGAACTGTCCCCTCTATCAAAGGGGGAAACATGCATATACTTGACTTTGTTATGTGTACCAAGGCTCTATATAATGACTGCTAGTATGTGATGTTGAATTGAGTAAATTCTTGCATGTTATCTGAAAACCTTTACAAATCTGTCTTTCAAGTACTGGAGATCTTTAAATAATAAGTTAGATGCTGACTGTGTAAACCAGTAAACATTTTCAATGCTACAATTGATTTCTGCCTTGTCAGTACTTTTAAAAAATATGTTGTACTGAAACTAGTATTTTACTATGGCTTTTCAGAGAGTTGCTAAAAAATGGGTAGTCACTGCTCATGTGCTTCATTGATGTGGTTCTTTCATTGTCTATCAGGACAGGAAAATTCAGCGTCCCAGGACCAGGGCTTATTAGTGGATTCTCTGATTTTAATAATGAGAATATCTGTGAAATACTAAAATAGTTTGATAAAATATCACAGACTTGGAAATATCACAGGAGACCCGGGTTCACCACTAATTTAATATTAGGTTGAACTACATGAAATCACTAGTTTTGTAGGTCAGAAATGGTTGACTATCACAATTACAGGCTGTTCAACCTATATTACTTTGGTATAGGGTAAGCAATCAGCTTTGATTTCCTCACATGTAAGTGATCACTTTTTATTCTTACAAGTAAGCACTTTTTATACTTCATTCAAATTTTATGTTTTTATTCACCTGATTGGTAAATAAATCTTATATTTTAGCAAAGATTACTAAATTCCAACAAATATGAATTCACCAAGTATCTTAAGATGTAATTAAAATATACAGTAGGTATCTTTATTACTTATTTTGTAAGTAACCGAGGTAAATCTAACTCTATAATAAATTGTTATGTGTTAGTCGCTCAGTCATGCCCGACTCTTTGCAACCCCATGGACTGCAATAAACCAGGTTCCTCTATCCATGAGATTTTCCAGGCAAGGATACTGGAGTGGGTTGCCATTTCCTTTATTCAGTGGAATTTCCTCAAGAATTCATCTAGTCCTTCCATTTATAAATGGGGTTTT
This sequence comes from Nanger dama, assembly GCA_917880005.1. Taxonomy (NCBI): domain Eukaryota; kingdom Metazoa; phylum Chordata; class Mammalia; order Artiodactyla; family Bovidae; genus Nanger; species Nanger dama. The sequence goes on from CAKJTW010000024.1 coordinate 2,073,533, forward strand.
AGTTTGCTTGAGACACTTGAAAGACTCTTCATTTTATTTTTGGTAGACCATACCTCTCTTGTATAAAAATAAGAAATATAAGTAGGAAAAATCATGCCTGAAGACCAAAATAGAAATTTAAACATATTAATAATAAATGTGTTATAACTGAGCTCAAAGTTTGCCTCTGAGCTTCCTGGAAGACTGAGTAAAGAAGGAAATAAGATTAATGCCTTTTAAATCTTTTACTTTTTAAGTTTAGATTCTTAAGTTCAGGAGATATAACCTCTAATTCATCTGGATATTTTAAAGTAGCCCCTCTTCCTTTTTCTCCTACTCCTTCTATTCACCATTTTTCTTCAACAATCAGGCTTTTGCAAAGCAATAAAATAGATCAGTGTAGAAAGTTATTTTCTATAGAGAATTCTTGTTATTATGTTACTTAGTAGTTTACACTTTGGGACATGGTGGTATATGTGAAAACACTTGCAATATAACCATGTATTGAAGATAGGGTCAATATAACCTTTAAACATTTGGCTTCCTGATAGAAATACAATTAAGTTATTTTGGAGAAATAAAAAATTATAGTGCTATTCTAAGAATTTTAGACTGTTTCCCTTATGTAAATAATGGACTACTACTAATGCTACAAAAACATAACATATGAAACTAACAATTTTATAATATTTTTATGTTTTTCAATAAGGTATAATTGACACCCAATAAACATACAATATGTTTAAAGTGTATAATTTAGTAAGATTTGGCATAGGCACACAGGCGTGAAACTATAGCCATAATCAAAATAATGAACACATCCATCACACCCAAGTCTCCTCAAGCTCTTTTGCAACCTCTCCCTCCTGCCTCCCTGTTCCTCTTACTGATGTGTTTTTCTGTGTTTGCAGTTCTGTAAATTTTATATGGATGGATTCATGTAGTATGTCTTCCTTTTTATCTGGCTTCTTTCATAGAGTATAATTATTTTGACACTCATCCATTCTATTATGCTTATTAACAGTTCACTTTGTCAGTCTAAGCAATGTTCCATTCTATGGATTCACCACTTTTAGAAATATCTAAGCTTGGCAGTCTACAGTTCATAGGGAGGCAAACAGTCAAACACAACTGAAGTGACTTAGCACACATGCACGCATGGGTGGTTTCTAGTTTGGGCTATTACAAATAAAGCTTCCATGAACATTCATGTTTTCTCTTGATACTGTTAAGAGAATGAAGTCACAGAGTGAGAGAAAGCATTTGTTAGTATATATCTTATAATGAGCATGTATTCAGAATATACATAGAAACCTCAAAACAATAATAAGAAATCAAACAACCCATTAAAAATGGGCAAAAGATTTGTATAGGCATTTAACCAAGGAAGTTATACAGATGGCAAATAAGCACACAGAAATGTGCTAAAAATCATTAGTCATTAGAAAAATGGAAACTTAAGCCACATTGAGATGCTACCTATTGGAATACCTAAAATTAAAATGGAACTGCCACACCAAGTGTCGACAAAGATGTGGGCTTGTAAATGTTCATACAGTGCTGGTAGGAATGTTAAATGTTAAATGTTACAGCCTCCTTGGAAAACAGCTTAGCAGTTTCTGTAAAAGTTAAGTATATACTTCTCATATGATTTGGAAATTAACTGTGAAAACTGACTTTACTTTAAAAAAAAAGTATCATTAGCAAACTTGAGGCTGAGAGAGCAATGCTCCTGGGTTGGCATATTTTCTGTTAACGTTTGCCTCCCTACTCTTTTAACAATTCAGGATTACACACCATCCATATGCCACTGACGAACAACTTCACGGCTTATCCATCATGCTCCAAAGTTGTATATCCAATGTTTACTTGACAAGCCCCTCAGAAGTAGTTTTCTTCTCAGTTTCTCCATCTCAGGAAATAGTACTACTAACTGCCTAGTTGCTGGACCCAAAATTCTAGGAATCATACTTGATGCCATCCCCTCCCTCACCACTGCCCTCGCTCTTCTTCCACCCAAGCTATTAAAAGATCTCTTGTCCTTGCCTCCAAACTGTGAGCAAAATCTGTCTAGCCCCCTCCATTTCCATTTAATACTTCTTTAATGCAAATTTCCATTACCTCTCATTATATTGCCAGAATAAATCTCTCAGAGCTATCTTTATATTCATTCAAAATCCTAATCTCTACAGCCCATCCTTCCTACAACAGTCAGAAAACTCAAAAAGATGGTTTTTCCAGTAGTCATGTATGGATGTGAGAGTTAGGCTATATAAAGAAAGCCGAGCACCGAAGAATTGATGTTTTGAACTGTGGTATGGAGAAGACTCTTGAGAGAAATGGACTGCAAGGAGATCCAACCAGTCCATCCTAAAGGAAATCATTCCTGAATATTCATTGGAAGCGGAAACTCCATACATTTGCCACCTGATGAGAAGAGCTGACACACAATGAAAAAGACCCTGATGCTGGGAAAGATTGAAGGCAGGAGAAGGGGATGACAGAGGATGAGATGGTTGGATGGCATCACCAAATTGATGGACATAAGTGTGAGCAAGCTCTGGAACTTGGTGTAGGACAGGGAAACCTGCTCTGTTGTTGTCCATAGAGTCACAAAGAATTAGACAATCACTGCAGATGGTGACTGCAGCCATGAAATTAAAAGACGCTTACTCCTTGGAAGAAAAGTTATGACCAACCTAGATAGTATATTCAAAAGCAGAGACATTACTTTGCCGACTAAGGTCAAGGCTATGGTTTTTCTTGTGGCCGTGTATGGATGTGAGAGTTGGACTGTGAAGTAGGCTGAACACTGAAGAATTGATGCTTTTGAACTGTGGTGTTGGAGAAGACTCTTGAGAGTCCCTTAGACTGCAAAGAGACTCAACCAGTCCATTCTGAAGGAGATCAACCCTGGGATTTCTTTGGAAGGAATGATGCTAAAGCTGAAACTCCTGTACTTTGGCCACCTCATGCGAAGAGTTGACTCATTGGGAAAGACTCTGATGCTGGGAGGGATTGGGGGCAGGAGGAGAAGGGGATGACAGAGGATGAGATGGCTGGATGGCATCACTGACTCGATGGACGTGAGTCTGAGTGAACTCCGAGAGTTGATGATGGACAGGGAGGCCTGGTGTGCTGTGATTCATAGGGTCGCAAAGAGTCGGACAAGACTGAGCAACTGAACTGACTGACTGACTGAGGTCAATCCTAGTTTTCCTTCCAATTAGCATGCGTTTTTATATTTATGGCTGCATTCACCATCTGCAGTGATTTTGGAGCCCTCCAAAATAAAAGTCTCTCACTATTTCCATTGTTTCCCCAACTTTGCCATGAAGTGATGGGACCAGCTGCCATGATCTTAGTTTTATGAATGTTGAGTTTTAAGCCAACTATTTGACTCTCTTCTTTCACTTTCATCAAGAGGCTTTTTAGTTCTTCTTCATTTTCTGCTATAAAGGTGGTGTCATCTGCATGTCTGAGGTTATTGATATTTCTCCCGGCAATCTTGATTCCAGCTTGGGCTTCATCCAGCCAGGCATTTCAGATGACGTACTCTGCATATAAGTTTAATAATCAGGGTGACAATACACAGCCTTAATGAACACCTTTCCCGATATGAAACCAGTCTGTTGTTCCATGTCCAGTTCTAACTGTTGCTTTCTAACCTGCATAAGATTTCTCTGGAGGCAGTTCAGGTGGTCTGGTATTGGCATCTCTTAAAGAATTTTCAACAGTTCTTCCTGATAGCAGAACAAAGGATTGATTAAATAACAAAGGTTTTGGTATTAGCTGCATACTGGCCCCTCCCTGCCCAGAGGCACAGAGCTGGAAGGCAAGGGGCTGCTGCAATCTCAACCTCAAAGAAGGCATCTTCCATCAAACTTTGAGCAGGCTCCCAGCTGCTGTCAGGTCTTCCTGAGATCCTGGATGGTTGACATCCACCGGGAGGGTCTGAGATAAGCTCTTCAGAGGAGACATATGGGACACCTGAGACAGCACACTCAGGAAACGGAGCGACCAGGACCAGGGTGGTGATTAAGATGCATGGCCCACAAGGGAGAGTGTGCTCACAAAGCACCTGGTTGCCTGAGTTGCTCAGACCTGGGAAGGGCACAAAATGCAAGCCCAACCCACAGGGACTGAGCCAGAACTGTCAGAGTGTCTCCTGTGGAGTACAGGTCAGCAGTGGCCTGTTGCAGGGCGCAGCAGACCTTGGTAGGGCATAAACCCTGCTGGAAAAGGTCGCCATTAACCCCACCATAGAACCACCAGAACTTACACAAGACTGGAGAAACAGTTGTGTCTAAGTTTCATTCCAATTCCAAAGAAAGGCAATGCCAAAGGATGCTCAAACTACCGCACAATTGCACTCATCTCACATGCTAGTAAAGTAATGCTCTAAATTCTCCAAGCCAGGCTGCAGCAATATGTGAACCATGAACTTCCTGATGTTCAAGCTGGTTTTAGAAAAGGCAGAGGAAACAGAGATCAAATTGCCAACATCCGCTGGATCATGGAAAAAGCAAGAGAGTTCCAGAAAAACATCTATTTCTGCTTTATTGACTAGCCAAAGCCTTTGACTGTGTGGATCACAATAAACTGTGGAAAATTCTGAAAGAGATGGGCATACCAGACCACCTAACCTGCCTCCTGAGAAATCTGTATGCAGGCCAGGAAGCAACATTTAAACTGGACATGGAACAACAGACTGGTTCCAAATAGGAAAAGGAATACATCAAGGCTGTATATTGTCACCCTGCTTATTTAACTTCTATGCAGAGTACATCATGAGAAATGCTGGGCTGGAAGAAGCACAAGCTGGAATCAAGATTGTTGGGAGAAATATCAATAACCTCAGATATGCAGATGACAATACCCTTATGGCAGAAAGTGAAGAGGAGCTAAAGAGCCTCTTGATGAAAGTGAAAGAGGAGAGTGAAAAAGTTGGCTTAAAGCTCAACATTCAGAAAACGAAGATCATGGCATCCAGTCCCATCACTTCATGGGAAATAGATGGGGAAACAGTGGAAACAGTGTCAGACTTTATTTTGGGGGTGCCAAAAATCACTGCAGATGGTGACTGCAGCCATGAAATTAAAAGATGCTTACTCCTTGGAAGAAAAGTTATGACCAGCCTAGATGAAGTGAAGTGAAGTCGCTCAGTCGTGTCCGACTCTTTGGGACCCCATGGACTGTAGCCTACCAGGCTCCTCTGTCCATGGGATTTTTCAGGCAATATTACTGGAGTGGATTGCCATTTCCTTCTCCAGGGGATCTTCCCCGACCAACCTGGATAGTATAATCAAAAGCAGAGACATTACTTTGCCGACTAAGGTCCATCTAGTCAAGGCTATGGTTTTTCCTATGGTCATGTATGGATGTGAGAGTTGGACTGTGAAGAAGGCTGAGCTCCAAAAAATTGATGCTTTAGAACTGTGGTGTTGGAGAAGACTCTTGAGCGTCCCTTGGACTGCAAGGAGATCCAACCAGTCCATTCTGAAGGACATCAACCCTGGGATTTCTTTGGAAGGACTGATGCTAAAGCTAAAACTCCAGTACTTTGGCCACCTCATGAGAAGAGCTGACTCATTGGAAAAGACCCTGATGCTGGGAGGGATTGGGCGCAGGAGGAGAAGGGGATGACCAAGGATGAGATGGCTGGATGGCATCACTGACTCGATGGATGTGAGTCTGAGTGGACTCCGGGAGATGGTGATGAACAGGGAGGCCTGGCGTGCTGCAATTCATGGGGTCGCAACGAGTTGGACACAACTGAGTGACTGAATTGAACTGAACTGGGGAAACAGATTCTTGGAGGGCACAAATAAAACCTTGTGTGTACCAGGACCCAGTAGAAAGGAGCAATGACCCCACAAGAAACTAACCCAAACATGAGTGTCCAAGAGTCTCCGGTGGAGGCCTGGGTCAGTGATGGCCTCCTCCGAGGTTGGAGGCACTGAGTGGGGCAGTGCATGCATGGGACCTTTGAAGGAGGTCTCCATTATTTTCTTACCTCCACCATAGTTTGGCCTCAGGTTAAGCAACAGGGAGGGAACATAGCCCTAGCCATCAACAGAAAATTGGATTAAGATTTACTGAACATGGCCCATCAGGAAGCTTCCATAAGCCTTTTATCATTATCCATCAGAAGGCAAAGAGAATGAAAACCACAAAATAGCATGTATGACCCATGCTATCATATCAATTAATTTACGTTATTGTGTATTATCTGTCTTGCTTCCTCTGGGACATTGTCAATATTATCAAAATATGGAAATCTTGCCAATATTGTTTATTCTACATCCCTAGGACCCAGAGCAGGGCTTACCAAGTAGGGGGACACTCAATATTTAATGAAGAATTATTTTGTGAAAAATATATTTACATGAAAGTTGAAAGTAATTTTACCCTCCAAATATCACTATGTTTTTAGTTTTGCATATTTGTTTGCCTTATAAGAAAACTTTCAAAATCAGAGGTTAAAAAGAATTTTTAAAAACACTATAAATTTGAATGCAAAATTTTGTTACAGAATAATAGTTCTTATAATACTTTCATTTTAAGTAACCAGAAGGTTAGGAAATTGTTGCTTAGTATAGCAGTCATTCTGGGGAAGAACACTAAAGCATAAAGCGGGCACTCAGACTACAGTCTTCTAACTCCATGAATCAAGTTTATGGCAGCCACATGTAGCACCACCAGATGCTGGGATTTTTAGCACCTAGAAAGTCTTGACTTTGCACCAGATGCCCACTAACTGGAGGGCAGCGGGTAGAGGAAGCATAGAAGTTATACTACTTCCCTATTATCCACAAGGGTTTAAATGTCAGCTATTTAACCAGCTTCTATAGTCCCAGGAACAAATATTCCTTTTGATTATTCCTAGGAGCTTTGAATGTCATAGGACCTGATCAAAAAGAGAGAAAAGACAGAACCCTACAAAAATTACTTTTCATTTCCATGGGTGATAATTCTTTGTGGTGGCACTATCCTTAAAAGTCAATCCTTTCCTTCCAAAATGGTATTTAATGCAATATTCAGACGAAAAGAAAATGACCCTTTTATGTACAAGATAAGAAAAATAGAACCATCAAAGTCAATGAACCTAAGTGACTTGTTGGTTGTGGAAGTGAAAAAGCATCCTTAATGTACAGCCAGTCACAGAGCACACAGCTTGAGTGAAGACATAGGAAACATAAAGCAGGGACATGCAGTGACCACAGGAAAAGAAAGACAGTCCAGGAGAGGGACTTCAGGGAGAGGAAGTGGTGAGAGAATAATGGAGGACAGTCCACTTAGTGTGCCATTTACAGAGACAAATTGTGTAGGGAAAAGTGGAAGAAGGTGAAAGGGCTAGCAGTGAAATCTGCAAAGACCTTGAACTGTTAAAAATGGAACACTGAAAAAAGGCAATCTATAAATATTTCCCTACCTCATGTGGGAAAATGGGTCAGAGGAAGCCCATTGAGATAACCAAGCATAATTCATGTGATAAAATTTAAAAGGGGGAATTAGCATTTGCACCATACTCAAAGTTATGTTTGACTTAATTGATTCATAAATATGGCCGTTAGTTTATATGCATGGTGTAAAATTTGCTTATTACATACATTTATTTTAAATTTAAGCTTAAATTTATAAACTTTATCAGATAATTAGCTGTTTGCAATACAGTAGAGCTTTGAATACCAATCAAATGCCATGAAGAAAAGGCAGGCTATTCTTCATTTGATCTACTATAACCCAACTTCCTTGACAGAGTAGATAGAGGAGAAAAAAACTGGAATATTGAAAAGGCATGAGTATAAATGAACATAATGAAAAATACAAATTACAAAAGAAGGAGAAAATGTTTCTTTTCTTTAATACAGGACCAATAGGAAATGTCCTATAGGAAGTATCAACAGGATTAACTACAAGTGGGTAGGTTTCCTTAGGAGCAGAAAGTCACCTAGACTCTCTGAGATACTGAGAATATTTCTTTCCTCCTGGGTTTCTATTTCTCTAATTACATTAATCTATTCATTTGTTAATCATCTATTTTTTAAAAGACTAATTTTTTTGGAAATCCATAGTGCATGCACAGTCATGCCCAACTTTTTGCAACCCCATGGACTGTAGCTCACTAGGACTGGAGAATGTGAATACTGATTTGGGAAACATAAGTCAAACAAAAGCAAAAGTTTATCTTAATTTTAATGCTTGTCTATTAAAAGCTCCAACTTGCTTCATTTTCTTTTTACATGGCAAACTGACACCAAGTCACAATCAGAGAAGTAAAATCATATTCAATATTCACTCAACAAACATTTATTGAAAATTCTCTTTAAGAGGATATGCTTGGCCCTGTGTTCAGGACCATCATTCCCTTGAAGATCAAGAAAGGAATTTTGAATCACATTCTATATCCTGTGACCTGAAATGTAGCATTTATATACCCAGTGTTGGTATGATGCCCCCAAAACAAAGTTATAGTTTTGATTTAAGATTATCCCTCCAAACTGTTCAAGCTTTACTTTTTTAATGCATTCTGGTATCTTAAATTTAAGGTCTTTATTAACTTCAAATAGATTTAATGAAAACGTATTATTCAATTAGTTCCTTTCATTATATTTGATCCATGATATTAAGAATACTAATTAATGATTTTTTAAAAATGTAGTGTCTCAGGGATTTAATAACATGAAACTTCCTTTACAGAAAAATAAAACTATCGCTATACTCACTATAATTTGATAGCACATATAACGTAATCATAATTTTTAAGTTCACATGTCTTAAAATCTGATGTAAATGATTACATGGAAATAAAACTTCAGCTTATAAAACTCATTATTTTAAAATTTACTATACATCAGGAGCTAACCTGAAGATCAGCCAAAATCCACAGTTTTCCCTGTCACAAGTCTAAATATATAATAAAATATATGTCATTTTATCTCAAACCCTTTATATTTAGTGGTTTTAAATTATATACTAATCAGTCTTCTGTAAGTAAATTTATCTGTTAAAATTTGATATCTTAAAACTAAATACATTCAAATTAAGAGAGTATATAACACTGAGAGGATCAATCTTTTAATATTTTTAGAGTAGGGATAAATATAAATGAAATGTAAGAGCTTAATTTTTACAACTTCTCAAATATCATGCTCATAATATACTGAAGTTAAAAAATTTCCTATATTTAAAGAAATTGGTCATATTTTTAAATCATCAGTTCTATAGGTACATTTAACTATAACTTTGGCATCACTAATGCATCAGTGACTCAATCACCGATGCCAGTGATGCCAGTGACATATCACCGACGTGACAGACACGAGTGTGAGTAGACTCCAGGAACTGGTATTGGACAGGGAAGCCTGGTGTGCTGCAGTCCATGCGGTCGAAAAGAGTCAGACGTGACTAAGAGACTGAACTGAACTGAAATATAACATATTTACCACCTGGAAAAAGTCAAAAGCTTACAATTATTTTTAGCAGAAATAATTTACTTTCTTGAAAACTACTTTCTTTTCTCTTTCCTTCTTTAATAAGTTAAACACAAAAACTCTGAATACTAGTCTACAAAATAATGGAACTTTCAAAATAAGAAACTTTGTATATATTCAAACTATATAGGTACAACTAAATTAATTGATTCTAGGATAATACATCTAAACCATAAAATATAGATACACAATTTGCACAACTGAAGAAACGAGTCATAGATTAGCATTATTGATCAAGAATTATCCATACCTTGGACAAGAAATATTAATAACATTAATAACAATGATTTTTACTTGCCTACTAAGTGCCAGGCCTCATCCTGGGACTTTTGCATGTATCATTATTAATAGTCACAAGAGTCTTGCAAGGTGCAGTTGTTTCCTTTTCATTTTTACAGCTGGAACAACTGTGCTCTAGTACTCTTGCCTGCAAAATCCCATGGCCAGAGAAGCCTGGTAGGCTGCAGTTCATGGGGTCGCAAAGAGTTGGACATAACTGAAAGGCTTCACGTTCAATTTCACAACTGTGCTTCAGTCCAGATAAGCATTTGCCTGAGGCCAAAGAAGTAGAAGAGCTGGAAAGTGAAAGCGAAGTCCCTCAGTCCTGTCCCACTCTTTGCCACCCCATGGACTATAGCCTACCAGGTTCTTCCCTCCGTGGGATTCTCCAGGCAAGAGTACTGGAGTGGGTTGCCATCTCCTTCTGCAAGGGATCTTCCCAACCCAGGGATCGAACCTGGGTCTCTCACATTCCAGGCAGACGCTTTAACCTCTGAGCCACCAGGGATGCCCTAACAGAGTAAATGAAAAGTACTAACAGAGTAAATGAAAATATCTCAGGTCTTCAAACATTTCAAAGGGAGGAAAGGAAGCCAGGTTGAAAGAAGAAGGGGGAGGAGGCAGCGGAGGTGGGGAAGAAGAGCTGGAATTCAACCTCAAATCTCTGTAACTTCCATCTTGGAGCTTTCATTTCATCATCTATGCAAAATTACATTCAAATATGCTTCCTAATTTCTTTGAAATTCACTATCAATTAAAATGTTTTCAGAAAGGACATCTGACAACAGACCAGCCACACGCTTCATTAAAGTACTGAGACATTTGGGGAATATTTTGCTAATATTAACAATGCCCAAAGTTTGAATTTTAAAATTTCACTATTAGTAGTATACATGATAGTTGAGACAGAAGTGATTTTAATTTCATTTTCAAACATTTGTTTTAGACTGCTTTTGAAAAACAAGGGGACGCTACACTGGATAGCAAATGTGTAAGACCCACTTCAAAAAATGTTAAACTTAACAACACAAATGCACAAAATTACTGAATGCCCTCTGTTGAGGGCTATGTGCTTCAAATATATTGATTAACTTTTACAACAACCTGTGAGAAATACTGTTACCATGATATTCAGTTCAGTTCAGTTCAGTTACTCAGTCATGTCCAATTCTTTGTGACCCCATGAATCGCAGCACACCAGGCCTCCCTGTCCATCACCAACTCTTGGAGTTTACTCAGATCATGTCCATCAAGTTGGTGATGCCATCCAGCCATCTCATCCTCTGTCATCCCCTTCTCCTCCTGCCCTCAATCCCTCCCAGCATCAGGGTCTTTTCTAATGAGTCAACTCTTCGCATGGGGTGGCCAAAGATTTGGAGTTTTGGCTTTAGCATCAGTCCTTCCAATGAACATCCAGGACTGATCTCCTTTAGAAAAGACTGGTTGGATCTCCTGGAAGTCCAAGGGACGCTCAAGAGTCTTCTCCAACACCACAGTTCAAAAGCATCAATTCTTCAGTGCTCAGATTTCTTCACAGTTCAACTCTCACATCCATACATGACCACCTGAAAAACCATAGTCGACGAGATGAGCCTTTGTTGGCAATGTCTTTGTTTTTAATATGCTATCTAGGTTGGTCATAACTTTTCTTCCAAGGAGTAAGCATCTTCTAATTTCATGGCTGCTGTCACCATCTACAGTGATTTTGAAGCCCCCAAAATAAAATCTGACACTGTTTCCAATATTCCCACTATTCCACTATTTCCCATGAAGTGATGGGACCGGATGCCATGATCTTAGTTTTCTGAATGTTGAGCTTTAAGCAAACTTTTTCACTCTCCTCTTTCACTTTCCTCAAGAGGCTCTTTAGTTCTTCACTTTCTGCCATAAGGGTGGGGTCATCTGCATATCTGAGGTTATTGATATTTTTCCCAGCAATCTTGATTCCAGCTTGTGCTTCTTCCAGCCCAGCGTTTCTCATGATGTACTCTGCATATAATTTAAATAAGCAGGGTGACAGTATACAGCCTTGACGTACTCCTTTTCCTATTTGGAACCAGTCTGTTGTTCCATGTCCAGTTCTAAAAGTTACTTCCTGACATGCATATAGGTTTCTCAGGAGGCAGGTTAGGTGGTCTGGTATTCCCATCTCTTTCAGAATTTCCACAGTTTATTGTGATCCACACAGTCAAAGGCTTTGGCATAGTCAATAAAGCAGAAATAGATGTTTTTCTGGAACTCTCTGGCTTTTTCCATGATCCAGCGGTTGTTGGCAATTTGATCTCTGGTTCCTCTGCCTTTTCTAAAATCAGTTTGAACATCAGGAAGTTCATGGTTCACGTATTGCTGCAGCCTGGCTTGGAGAATTTAGAGCATTACTTTACTAGCGTGTGAGATGAGTGCAATTGTGCAGTAGTTTGAGCATTCTTTTGCATTGCCTTTCTTTGGGATTGGAATGAAAACGGATCTTTTCTAGTCCTGGGGTTGTCTGAGGAGGCCTTACAAATAGCTATGAAAAGAAGAGAAGAGAAAAGCAATGGAGAAAAGGAAAGATATAAGCCTCTGAATGCAGAGTTCCAAAGAATAGCAAGAAAAGATAAGAAAGCCTTCCTCAGTGAAATAGAGGAAAACAACAGAATGGGAAAGACTAGAGATCTCGTCAAGAAAATTTGACATACCAAGGGAACATTTCATGCAAAGATGGGCTCCATAAAGGACAGAAATGGTATGGACCTAACAGAAGCAAAAGATAATAAGAGGTGGCAACATAGAAGAAGTACACAAAAAAGATCTTCATGACCAAGATAATCACAAAGGTGTGATCACTCACCTAGAGCCAGACATCCTAGAATGTGAAGTCAAGTGGGCCTTAGGAAGCATCACTATGAACAAAGCTAGTGGAGGTGACAGAATTCCAGCTGAGCTATTTCAAATCCTGAAAGATGATGCTGTGAAAGTGCTGCACTCAATATGTCACCTATAAGACCCACTAAACAATAACAGTGCTGTGCTGTGCAGTGTTTCCTTTGGTACTGTGTACCAGGTATAAAGTAGGGGCTCAATAAATTCTGAGTCAATTGAATTAAACTCTGCTGCTCAAGACTCATCCTCAGGTGCTTAGTGGCTAAATCATGTCCAACTCTTTGCGACCCCATGGACCGTAGCCTGCCAGGCTTCTTTATCCAGGGGATTCTCCAGGCAAGAATACTGGAGTGGGTTGCCCCAAGGGATCTTCCTGACCCAGGGATCAAGCTCCCATATCCTGTGTCTTCAGCATTGGTAGGCAGATTCTTTACCACTGAGCCACCTGGGAAGCCCAGAAAGAGTATTAAGACCCTATTAAAACATTTAATTTACATCCCTGAACATTGTAGCTAAACATATAACCAAAGTTTTGCTGTTGTTTTGCTATTACTTCTATCCCTTCCCATAGGCATTGTAGAGGTTTTAAGAATGGCCAGATTGGAGACACAGAGATGAATCCTAATCCCCATCCTGCTCTGCCAAGGCATGTATGACCTGGGAAAGTCACCCAACCTGTCTGTTCTTCTGTTTGTTCATCTTTAACATGAAGAAAATACCAGTACTTATTCCAAAGGATTGTGTGAGGAAAAAATGTATAATTGTTTGAAAAAGAGTAAACCTGAGAAGAGTTAACTATTATTATTTGGTATTGTTACTTTCATGTTATGAAACTGAGAAGTTATGTTATACAATTTATGTTTAATAGCTAAAAAATTCACAAAAAAGTAATTAGGGCAGAATGTTCACTGCTAGCATACTCTGGATGAATTCTAAAATTTTATTTATATATAGGTGTATGTGTACATGTGTATCACAAACACCTGTGTCTGTACACACATATAACACATATATATGTTCAGTGGTATTAAACATCTACTTAAACACTAAATTTTCACTTGCATTTTGGTCTCTTTTTTTCCCCCAATATTTTTAGATGGTATGATTGACACAATCAACATCAGATTTAGAATGATAATATGCAAAATCCCACAGAATTCTCACATGTATAAATGCTGTCTAACTATTTTAAGACATTTCGTAGAAACTACTAAAATGGTGGAGATTGGACAATGATGCATCAACTGAATTAATCACTATCATCACTCTTCTACTAAAGAAAAACAGAGCAACTTCAGCACATTCAATCATCATGAACACTAAGAGAATGGAGCTGCATAAAACCAAGACTGGGTTCCTGTTCTTGGGTAGGGGATGTTGTAAAAAATTTGCTGCACAATTCCCAAATTCTGAAATTCCTGTTTATAAATATGATGGAGGGAGGGGATTTTCATTTGCTTGTCTGTTTTTATTTGCTTTATTTGTTTCTTACAAATAGAAAATGAAACTGTTTTACAGGACTGTGGAACCAGATATTTGAGCCTATCAGTGAGTTTTATCTGATGGTAAGACTCAAAATGACATGTAAGTTTCAAAGACACAGAATTGAGAAACGCAATTTTTTTTGAAGTGCTGCAATTCTGAGAATATTTAAACTGCTTTTCTCACCAAAACTCAAACATAAATATGGAAACAATTCCATGGCTTCCAGCTTTTTGCACTTTTTCCATAAATATGATTGCTTGCCACTGATTCAAATACATATCTGCCCCATGTGCTTTTAACTCAAAAAAACTCAGATACCAAGAATATCTTTGTAAGCGGCTTTGAAAATAAGGAATAGCCTCTACATTTACTCACTTTAGCAAGAACACAAAAAGGTAACATACATATTCAGTTAATCTCTAATATTTCACTTACTATTAATTGTTAATTAACCACAGTCTAATATTTTGCCTTGTGATTTATTCCAGTAACTGGAATATTAAATAATGATTATATTATTGTTAGAAGGATATATATGGTAACCAATGCAGTCAAGGCAACTTATAGATAAGGAATAAGTGTCTGGTTTTGTGGATTTTAAAATTTTATATTCTCTCTCTCTCTCTCTCTCTCTTATATATATATATATATATACACACATATACATATATGTGTATATATAAATATACATGTACATATATACACATGTATGCATATATATGTATACATATATGTATACACATATATGTACATGTACATATATATACATGCCATATCATATATATGCCACACACACACACACACACACACACACACACACACACACATATATGCCATATCATCTTATGAGGCATTTTCCTCTCCATAGAGCATTTTTCAAGTGTTATCCTATAGATCAATTTTGGACTTGCCACTAAAGAACACAAACAAAGATAATACTGCAAAATGGGATATGCTAAAGTAGCAGCTATTAGTAATTTCTCAAACGTGTGTGGAAAGAGAGAAAGAAAATGGCTTAGTGCATTCTAGTTCATTCATAGGGCTTTGGGAATTAATTACAATTATATTGCTCAGTACTAACAGTGAGAATCAGGAAACAAATACTGGGGTATAAATATAAGAAGTGAGCCTATAATTTTATGTCTGCCTTCACTTATATTTCTATATATATCTTTATAATATGCATATATTTCATATCTATGTATAATATAGGTATATATTTTACATGTATATATTATATATAAATATAATAAAAGCTAGTATAAATATGTTTCACTATATATGAATAAGGGAAAAAAAGGTAAATAAGTCACTTTTAAACAAAATCACCATCAAAATATACTGCATATGTTCTATTTGAAGGGTATGATTCAAACTTAGATATCAGAGTTAGCAACAGTCCTCTGTTTTTACCATCTGAAGCAGCAGAGAGATGATCACTTAGCTTCTGTTTTGGTTCCAATTCATTCTTTTTCAAGAATTGTAATTAAAAATTGCATTAATGCCACCAATTATGGCCTCCAAGGGACCAGAAACCCCATGTTACTCTGTGATGGAACACAACTGAGCTGCAAACATCCATTTACCATTATAATACTCATTAATCCTGCCAAAAACAACTCATTATGGGACTTTAAGGAAATCATCTCATAGGCAAACAGCACAGAAACTGTCACTTCATTCTTCACAGCAAAGTTGGAGAGGTACAAATAGCTCAAAGTTACTAATTGATGAAGCTTAAAAACTATGATTTCACTTTTTACCATGCTAAGACTTTACATGAAAGAACTGCACTAACCTCTCACCCTTAAAGGAAAATCTTAACAAGAGGCACTTTGAGTAAAAATCTCAGTAATACAAGCCTTAAAATTTTTACTAAACTATGTATCAAATTCTTAAAGAACCCAATTCAGCTCTTTGGACATCAATACCATCAGTATTTTACCTCTCAAAGCAGTGACAAAATTCCCATGACAGTCACTGTCATCTTTCTGGCTGGATCTAAAATAAAATATACACCCCCTCTCTTCTTTAGTCAATTGAATATATTCAAACATGTCTGTTCCTTTTTCTGTCCCTGACTCCAGGGAAGTGCTGCAACCCACATGATCTCTCTGAATGCTTGTTGGTGATTTGATGTCACTGTTCTAGGAAAAGAAGTCTTAAAATACCCTAGAGCAAATAAAACTTACAAAATAAAACTTGTCGATTCATTTTATAAGCAATTATTGCAAAGATAAATGATTAGAGATTTCTTTTAAATACATGAACAATCATGTTTCAAGATTGAAACAAACTCTTTCTCTTCAACATCATATTTCCTCTGATAGTTCAGGAACCTTTGCTTAAGCAGAAATTACCTAAATATGGTATCTGAATGAATTTTCTAAAATAAATTAGATAAAATACTAAGAAGCTAAACTTAAAATATTTGGTTATTCTTTTTATAGGATTTGCAATGAAGGAAGAAAAGGAAATTTGTAAAATAAAAAAAAAAATTCCCAGCAACTATACTTTTTCTCTCATAAAATTAAAAAAAGAAATGAAAGGTAAATGACAATTTGCAATATCTGCATTTTGCAATATCTGAAAACTATTAAGTGACAACCTTGAAGTGAAATTGTCTTCTTAGAGTTTAAACCAAATTTACTTCATAGGCTTTTAAAAATACCTTATTCCACACAATTCTAATGTAACAGTTAGCAATATTAAACTTGGTTGAATCAGTAGCAAAATTAGGTCTAACATAGCTTCCTTCTACTAACAAATTCTGAAAGTTTATATTTGACATAACAGTTGAAAAGAAACATACAATTTACAAAGTGATGAAACAAAATATTCATCCCTATTGTTTATTGTCAGGGTTGGGATTTAAGTCTTAAGAGTAGGTTCAAAGCAGATGCTGTGTGCTTCCACCAGGAGTTACCTGCTCAGTTGTCAACCTTTTAAATTATAGAAGCTTCCTGCTAGAGTCTCAGTTTTGTGAGAATTCTGTTGTACCCCCACTGAGTCATCAGCTCTTGGCACCATATTGTATGCAATCTCAAAATGTCTAATGAATTTTAAAATTGTTGAATTTTACCAGGATAATAGCCTGAGAACATGCAAATATCTACATTGTCCCTACTGTGGGTCTTTCCTCCCCACCCACTCCCCATCCCAAGAAGATGGATTGGTTTTATACCCTAAGTTCTGAACTCCTTTCTTTGAAGAAGAAGGTATGTTATGAGCAGGAAGCAGGTTTTCAAACACTAAAGAAAAAAATTCACACTTTTTTTCTGTTGATGGAAGAAAGCTTCACCTACTGAGATATATAAGAAAGACAATTAGAAATGAGATGAATGCTTTACACTGACAGTCTTACAGGCTTTGGGAGTTGATTTACTCATTGCATCTAGGCCTTAGGTGAGCCATTACTCTAGACCATTTAACCCTGTGGAGGCTGGAAGCTTTGCCCAGTTTAAAGGATCAGAAGAGCTCTCTGAGGGCTAAGTTGAAGTCAGCAGAGAGCCTATGACTCTGAAAGAGCATTTCTGATTACACCAAGCGCTGACTGCCCTTTGGGGCAAGTAAAAGAAAACAAAAGAAGGAAATCTTGGCTTAGGATGCAATTCATCCATCCCCCAATATACCTGGCCTCTAGTAAGACCAAGATCTTTTCATGATCTTAGTGCAAGTCTGAATATCGGGAGTGAAAATAGACTAAATATTACTTTTAAAAAGGAATATGAATATTCTCGTACTTTTGTTTCTTGGACCAAAATTTATACCCATACAAAATGAATGTCCCAAATCCTATACTCCTATTTCTCCTTGCTGATAGAGTTTCAATATGGATCTTAGTTTATCAGACTAAAAGTTGATCCAGTTGGAAACAAGAGTGAGGTCTGGCAGGTACTTCCAGCTCTTTTCCAAAATTCTAGCAAATAAATATAAATATTTGCTTCTTGATGGCATCCTTGTTCCAGGTGGACATCAAGTTAGATGAGAGGACTTCAAACTGTGAGGTAAGATGAGGAAGGAATCCTTAGTATTGTGATAGTTACTAGCTACTAAATCTTGCATGAGACAAAATATGGAAGATTTTGTCACAAAAGGATTTTTTTCAATTTTTGAAAATGAAATGGCTTTAAATGTAACATGCAAATGGAAGACGGTCATGTTTGAATGGGCACCATATTCACATTCTAGAGTTCCAGTTAATAAAGATAATACCAATCATAATAAATAAAAATAATTCTTAGCTGCATTTACTTGTTTCAAAAAGACTGATGCGCAGAAAAAAAACTAATTTATAATTTGTAAGTGGGCATTTTTGAGTAGCGAGTTCATATGAAAGTGTTCAAACTGTCAAGCACCAGTGTAGTTCCTGTTCCTGGAGTACAGAATATGAAATGTCCAGATCTCTCTGAGATGTAGAACCTATATTGCTGAACATGTCAACTCATCTCTGGATGGCCCAGACCAGGAAAAATTTTGGAAAATTCTGTCATTTCAGGAAATTTTTAAATGTTATCTATCATTTCATTATCATCAGAATAAAGTGTCACCATCAAGGTGTTGCAAGAGGTTACAAACATTTGCATTTATTAATATAGCTTAATTTGTGTTTTCTGTTAACAACTCCAGGGATAACAAATAACCCCAGTTGTATAAGTAACATGTATAGTAAATGCCCTATCAACACACACACAGATGAAAATAAAAATATATCAGAAGAAAAATCTACCACTTCTTTTAAATGGCGCAAAAAGATTTATACAAGAACATGTTTCCTAAAGTCCTGAGGGGGGCCACCTGTGCTCACAATCTGCTTTTAATATAAAATGCATACAATAAATGCACATGTGTTTTGGATTATTTAGGTTTATTTCACTGATAATCGTTACTGCCAGAGCCAAGTTAAAACTAATATACCTTGATTTTAGGAATGAATTGCCAAGCAATTGTTGCCATTTAATTTTCTAATTCAAGTCTTTGCCATCTTCCATGTTTCCCCTTCCTACCCTCACTACAGTCTCCACTCTTGTCATTTAAGCAAACTAAAATAGAAGAACAACAATCATGAATGTTGCTGCAAAGTATATTTTAAAACAGGCTGGAAAGTAATGATAAAATATTTGCTGAATTATTCTGTTTAAATATTAGGTTCTTTTCAAGGACAGTGTATTTAGTCTACCTGGATTGAAAAATGAGATTAACATTCTTCAAGATTTTATTATATCTGTACCAAGGACTCGTTCTGGTTTGCCTGCATTCAAGTTGCTTCTGATCTCTGTTCTAACTTTATACATTACTATAAAAACTGAGCTCATGTTTTCAGTGCTAGTGATGGTAGTTCAGTCACTAAGTCATGTCCAACTGTTGGGCTCCCCCTCTCAATGGGATTCTCCAGGTAAGAATACTGGAGTGGGTTGCCATTGCCTATTCCACTGGATCTTCCTGACCCAGGGATAAAACTCACCTCTTACATCTCCTGTATTGAGAGGCAGATTCTTTACCACTGTACCCCCAGGAAATCCATTTATCTGTTAAATGGGGATAATTATATTTTCTTTATTAAGTTAAATATTTAATGCATTGATATATATATATTACAAATAGCTTAATAATCATATCTAATATAATCATTATTTTGGGGGGTTTCAAGGAACAAAAATATATAAATTCATAGTAGATTTATAATATGGTAGAGCTGGAGACATTTCACTATAATAAGTACAGTAGACCATTCTTGACTTCAAAATTAATATTTGAATGTTTTATTTACTAACATAGGTGTACTATAATTTCAATCAACCAAGAAATGCTTATTATCTGTCATCCATATATATATAGAAGCAATGGTAAATATTTTATAAAGGTGTACACAATTTCAATTACTACAACACCTTGAAGGAATTCTATAAATATGCTTTTATAAAAAAAGATTTTTTTAATATTCACCATCTAATATATTTCAATTTGTGGAGCAATTTGAGTTTGCTTATTGCTTATGTTCTCTTCAAGTAAGCTCTATTCAAAGGGTAAAATCTAAGAATAATTGTGTTTAAAAGTGAATTGAGGGAGCATGACCATATGTCCCAGGCATTATGTGCAGCTTCCTCAAGAGCCTACAACGTGGATAAAGTTTCACTGACCAGAAAACTGAAAATTGGGCAAGCAAATATGGTGGACATTATGAGCAGATGTGTCTTTGCGATGATGTTTGGTTGATATGGACATCAGTAGACCGTGTCACAGGACGTGTCACATGCACAACAGTGAAACTGGCTCTTCAAGCATGACCCTGGACAAAAGGTTTGATTTCCTTTGCAACACTAAGGAGACTGCTTTTGTTTGGGAAAGAGCAGGAGTAACTCCATTCTCCACTGGGAATCATCAAAGATATAAACCTCTGTCCTGAAGCAGATATAGAACTAGAGGCCACTATGAGCAGCTTTAAGAATTCCCTGACAGAGGGGGAGAGATGGGAACCCTGAAAGAGCAATGCCAAACAGTGGCATCTGGCAGTAGTGCAAAGAGCTCCTCACAACCCAAAGACTCTACAGGACATGGAAGGATCCTGTGATTCTGAAACTGTGGGATGCTCTGGGATTTCATTTACCACTGGAACTCCAGAATTAGGTTATACTTAGTAAAATTGTGAAATCAGCAGTTTCTTCTTTTGGATTCTATAGGTATTTACAACTTTAAAGTCGATTTTACATTAAAGCAAATCATGTTGGGTTTAATTTTTTCCAAAATTAAATATTATCTCTTACATGGTCCAACCAGTTTAGACATTGACCAAAACAAAGCCACAGAATCCTTTATGGGGCTTTTCTTAGTGTCTTAGTGTTACTTCACAGACTCAAAGACCTTGGTATGTTTTATAACTAAAATCTATCCATTTTCTCCAATGTTTTTAACTGTTCCCACATCTCAGAATACACAAAGAAGCTGAATCTTAAAAAATGAGTCTTGCTCTAAGGTGTCAAATCTATGGTTTTTCCACTCTTCATGTATGTATGGATGTGAGAGTTGGACCATAAAGAAAACTGATTTCCAAATAATTGATATTTTGAACTGTGGTGTTGGAGAAGACTCCAAGGAACTTCAAGGAGTCTTGGACTACAAGATCAAACCAGTCAATCCTAAAGGAAACCAGTCCTAAATATTCATTAGAAGGGCTGATGCTGAAGCTGAAACTCCAATACTTTGGCCACCTGATGAGAAGAACTGACTCACTGGAAAAGATCTTGAAGCTGGGAAAGATTGAGGGCAGGAGGAGAAGGGGACAACAGAGGATGAGATGGTTGGATGGCATCACCAACTCAATGGACATGAGTTTGAGCAAGCTCTGGGAGTTGGTGATGGACAGGGAAGCCTGGCGTGCTGCAGTCCATGGAATCGCAGAGTCAGTCACATCTAAGCAACCAAACTGAACTGAATAAGGTGTCTTAATAATTAAGAGTAATATATTAGTTGTTAGTCCTATTAATGTGATTTAAAAAGATTGAGAGAATTACAGACTGAAAAAATCGCTTAATATAAGAAAATATTATTTCTAATTATCTTTTGAGTTATGGATTTTAGGACTAAAAGTTATTGACTTAGACTAAACTTTCAAATACTGAATCTTTAAGTTGCAAAGCAATGAGAAGACTAATAGCTTTAAAGATCTCAAAAAGGTCTTTTGCCCATGATATATGCAGCACAGTAAAGTAACAAAAATATAGATCTGCCCATCTAAATGAATGAAACATATACAGTGAAGTTGTAGTATCTGATGCCAGATATTGATTAGTGAGAACATAATGAATTGTATGATCTATAAGACCATAATCCTGCTATTAATCTGCCTTTCAGGTCATAATCAAATCCACTTCAAAAAGCAAAGCCAAATAGCAAGAGTTCTTCAATTGAATTCAAATTATTGAACTTATATACAAATTAATGTTTGCAATTATTCTGTGAAAACTGAACTCTTTCACATACCCAGCATCAGACTGACTGTAAAACAGAAACATCACCTTCTCTGTACTGATCAACTTTGTATAAATAAAAACACTGGCATGACTTGATTTTATTTATTTATTTTTTTATGACTTGATTTTAAAGGGTCCATCTAGAGTTGTTATCTTCCCCATCATCACAGATGTTAAAATAAACTTTAATACTTATAATGTTCCCATAATTTTGCTACCAAAAGATAATTTTTATTTACTGCCCTGGAAGATTCTTAATACTTGTAGGTTATCAATATATACAAATATCTATCACTACAAATGCAAAAGTGTACTTTATTATTAAATTTATATTATCCAGTAAATTGGTAAATTTATTGTTACTTTTATGATTTTCATAGGTCTTGTGGTCTAGCTCTTTTCCTTTAGCAGGAATATCACCCAAAGTATGCCAGCTAAGGAATATATGTTCTGTTTTAAAGGATTGTAAAAGTATGACTCATTTAGAGTTTTCATTTTAAATGTTAATAATATTTCAATACAAGTTTTCTTTCTCTCATTTTCATACTCTTATTTTCCCCTGCTCATCTATCCCATCTCTTGGTTAGAAAGAAACAAATAACAGAATTCTATGAAAAAAAAATCCTTTATTGTGGTCACATTTTTTTTTCTAAAAGTTCAAATTTTCATTTTAAAATATTTTATAACTTATTTCATTACTTAATATCCATACCAAATAGTTTGATGCTGTTTGATTGTTGTATTATTTATAACTTGCATTGCTTCAATTTTTTTCTTTTGGGAATAGAGCTTCACTCACAGGTTATTTAGTACTATTTCATCTTTCTCTCACTAAAATGGGGTCAGTAATATTCACTGTGGAAAGTCTCCCCTACATATCTTTTTTGCACTTTAGACAGTTTACTTATTTACTTTTGCTTATATGCAGATATAAGCAAATGGTTGTCATAGGAAACCTCCAAATTTTGAAGACCAACAAGATTTCAATCAGCCAATTTTTAACTTTACCACAGTTTTAGTCACTTTATACAGTTCCTAGTCTAGTTCTTTTTAAAATCTTGAATATTATGGAGCTCAACATCTGAAAAATATTAGATTTCTGATAAGTTTCTCATTTTGAATTATGGATTAATATAATCATCATGTTTCTATTTTTACTTTCTGAAAAATAATGTATTATAAATTAATTGTTGTGTAATATTTTATTTAATAGCATACAAAGTCATGCTTGCAATATTATTGGTGACTAAAATTTTCTCATAGAACTTTAGAGATACAAAAAAGTCAAGCCAATAAAATAAAATATAGGAGAAAAATACACTAATGATCATTACATTTGAAAAATAAAGTGATATCATAGGTTTTTAATGATGAGTAATAAGCCATGCTTTTGAACTGTGGTGCTGGAGAAGACTCTTGAGAGTCCCTTGGACTGCAAAGAGATCCAACCAGTCCATCCTAAAGGAGACCAGTCCTGGGTGTTCATTGGAAGGACTGATGCTGAGGCTGAAACTCCAATACTTTGGCCACCTCATGCAAAGAGTTGACTCATTTGAAAAGACTCTGATGCTGGAAGGGATTGGGGGCAAGAGGAGAAGGGACGGCAGAGGATGAGATGGCTGGATGGCATCACTGACTCAATACACCTGAGTTTGAGTGAACTCTGGGAGTTGGTGTTGGGCAGGGAGGCCTAGCATGCTGAGATTCATGGGGTCTCAAAGAGTCAGACACGACTGAGTGACTGAACTGAAATGAGGATAATACCGGAGTCGGACATGACTGAGAGACTGAACTGAACTGAACTGAACTGAATAAGCCAAAGTAAGTATCTAAAGTAATCATAGGTCTTTATACTGAAACACCTGAAAGAAATTAGAAACTAAGAAAATACTTCATATTTCACTTAATGACAGATAAAAGGACATGAACTTTGATGTATCATTTATTGACAAAGAAAGGAACATAAGCTCCATGAGAGTAAGAATTTTGTCTAATTTGTTCACCAATATATTCCCCAGCAGAACACTGACACTTGGCACTTAAATAGTTGTTCAGTAAAAGGGAAGTATATTTTTCTAATGTAAATTTTTTTTCATCTCTTCCACTCACTTCCTCTGCTCACTGAGCACTTATATATTGGATTTATCTTACTCTATTTTTTTTCATCTCTGAACTTCTTTTGTCTTTCTCTTCCACTGAGATACCTATTCTTCCCTCTTGAAGTTTCAGCTTTATTCAGTCATACCATAGAGGAACTTACCCTGAGCTAACACATCGGGGTAGTTTCCTCCTATTTTTTGCTCCTATATCATTCAGATTTCCCTTGTAATGAAATTCCTTGGGTTAGCAATTGCTACTTTAAAGCTAGTGGGCTTCAACTAGACTATGCGTGCGTACACGCTAAGTCGCTTCAGTCATGTCTGACTCTTTGCAACGCTATGGATTGTAGCCCAGCAGGCTTCTCTGTCCATGGGATTCTCCAGGCAAGAATACTGGAGTGAATTGTCATGCCCTTTTCCAGGGTTTCTTCCAGACCCAGGGATCAAACTTGAGTCTCTTATGTCTCCTGCATTGACAGGTGGGTTCTTTATCACTAGCACCACCTGGTAAATCCAACTGGATTATAAATTCCACCAAAAAATGGATGTATGGTGATTTCTTTTGTTCTAACTCTACAGTCAAATAACTGTGATACAGTAGGTGTTCAACAAATCAGAGGAAGCATGGAATGGAAAAAGAAAGGAAGGAGTAAAAAAGTTCACACTTATCTTTCAGGCTTCTGTGAATACTACTATTGTGGTTGTTTGGGAAGAGAGCTGTCATAATTCATGGAATACAATTATTAGCTATGTCCTAGAAATCATCAGTAGGATCCCAAACAAGTAGAAGAAAATCAATTTAGAATAAAAGTAAAATTTAAACAATTTAAATTTAGAGAATTTCTTTGGTAGGGATAAATTATGTGGCCCACTAAAATCAGCACACAACAGGGTTCTGAAATGCATGAGAAAATGGTTAATACAACAACACACACAAAAGCAAAATCCAGAAAGACAAAACTACATAGAAGAGTTATTCCCCAGACTACTGCTTATCTAAATATCAGCTGATACCATATACCAGTTGAAATTTGACCAGCATCTTCTCATTCCATCATTCTACATGAATCTCTAGAGCAGTTGTGACTCTGGGACTCATGAAACACTTGTGATTTTTTAAAAGCTATCATATTGAGTCATCTGCAGTGATTTAAGTGCATTTCCGCAGCCACTGCAGCTGCTGCTGCAGCTAAGTCTCTTCAGTCGTGTCCAACTCTGTGCAACCCCATAGACGGCAGCCTACCAGGCTCCCCCGTCCCTGGGATTCTCCAGGCAAGAACACTGGAGTGGGTTGCCATTTCCTTCTCCAATGAAGGAAAGTGAAAAGTGAAAGTGAAGTCGCTCAGTCGTGTCCAACTCAGTGACCCCATGGACTGCAGCCTACCAGGATCCTCTGTCCGTCGGATTTTCCAGGCAAGAGTACTGGAGTGGGGTGCCATCGCCTTCCCCAGCCACTAATGCACTTATTCATTCTCATGGTCTCTTTTTTGTGGGGGACAACATCAAAAAATATTCTGATCTGCCTTACAAGGTGGCTTGGAAATAATGATATAGTGAATGGAGATGTACTCCACCACAAAAATATACAAAATGTAATAAAGGAAATTAAAATGTATATTATTTTTCAGAGTTTTGGAATAAATTTTAGCTTCTCAGAAAAATATTTACCAGAAACTTCATTTGAAAAGTAATCTTGTCTATAGTAAGTCCAAAATGAATCAAACATTTTCTCATGCCAGTAATTTGCACCGTGACTTGCTTTGTGCTATCAATTAGAAACATTTTGATTTATTAAATATTTCATTTCCATCCAATATAAAAACATCATATAAATATAAATACAGTTATGAGGAAATACCATTTTGCCAGTATATTTATCTGTGAAGAACCTATATAAAGATAAATAGGGGTTTTAGCCTAAACACTGAAAAAGTAATAAACACATATGCCATTCTGTTCCATATGTGTTTATTTTTATACCACTTAAGCTAAAATATTTATGAAAAAATGATGACTCTAATAAATAATATGACCCCAGTGTACTATAGTCTAAATGTATAATAGGTATTCTGTCTTATTATACAGGAATAATTATGGGTTTTACTTAATTTTTTAAATAGGTATAGCATTAAGCTTCATATACATTTGTTTTTACCATTTTAACTAGGGTATTTCTGTCTATATATACTAGGGTATATATAGACTAAGTGCCTGAAGAACTATGGGCGGAAGTTTGTGATCTTGTACAGGAGGCAATGATCAGGACCTTCTTCAAGAAAAAGACATGAAAAAGGCAAAATGGTTGTCTGAGGAGGCCGTACAAATAGCCGTGAAAAGAAGAGAAGTGAAAAGCAAAGGAGAAAAGGAAAGATATGCCCATTTGAATGCAGAATTCCAAAGAATAGCAAGGAGAGATAAGAAAGCCTTCATCAGCAATCAATGCAAAGAAACAGAGCAAACAATAGAATGGGAAAGACTAGAGATCTTTTCAAGAAAATTAGAGATACCAAGGGAACATTTCATGCACAGATGGGCTCAATAAAAGACAGAAATGGTATGGACCTAAGAGAAGCCATATGATATTAAAAGAGGGGGCAACAGTACATAGAACTGTATAAAAAGATCTTCATGACACAGATAACCACAATGGTGTGATCACTCACCAACAGCCAGCCATCTTGGAGTGTGAAGTCAAGGGGGCCTTAGGAAACATTACTACAAACAAAGCTACTGGAGGTGATGGAATTCCAGTTGCTATTGGTGGTGGTTTAGTCACTTATGTCTGACTCTTGAAACTCCATGGACTATAGCCTGCCAGGCTCCTCTGTTCATGGGATTCTCCAGGCAAGAATACTGGAGTGGGTTGTCATTTCCTTCTCCAGGGCTCTTCCTGATCCATGAATCAAATTCCAGTTGAGCTCTGTTAAATCCTAAAAGATGATGCTCTGAAAGTGTTGAACTCAATATGCCAGCAAATTTGGAAAATTCAGCAGTGGCCACAGGACTGGAAAAGTCAACTTTCATTCCAATCCCAAAGAAAAGCAATGCCAAAGAATGTTCAAACTACAACACAATTGCACTCATCTCACATGCTATCGAAGAAATGCTCAAAATTCTCCAACCCAGGGTTTAGCAGTACATGAGCTGTGAACTTACAGATGTTCAAGCTGGATTTAGAAAAGGCAGATGAACCAGAGATCAAATTGCAAACACCCACTGGATCTTTGAATAAACAAGAGAGGTCCAGAAAAACATCTGCTTTATTGACTACAGCAAAGACTTTGATTGTGTGGATTGCAACAAACTGTAGAAAATTCTTAGAGATGAGAATACCAGACCACTTTATCTGCCTCCTGAGAAATCTGTATGCAGGTCAAGAAGCAGCAATTAGAACTGGATATGGAACAACAGACTAGTTCCAGATGGGAAAGGAATATGTCAAGGCTGTTGTCACCGTGCTTATTTCAGTATATGCAGAATACATTATGCAGAATGCCATGCTGGATGAAGCAGAAGCTGGAATCAAGACTGCCAGGAGAAATATTAATAGCCTTAGATATGCTGATGACACCACCCTTACGGCAGAAAGTGAAGAAGAACTAAAGAGCCTCTTGATGAAAGTTAGAGAAGGGTCAAAAAGCTGGCTTAAAACTCAACATTTAGAAAACTAAGATCATGGCATCTGGTCCTATCACTTCATGCAAATAGATGAGGAAACAATGGAAACAGTGACAGACTTTATTTTGGGGGCTCCAAAATCACTGCAGATGGTGATTATAGCCATGAAATTGAAAGAGGCTTGCTACTTGGAAGAAAAGCTAAGACCAACCTAGAAAGTGAAAGTGAAGTCAGTCGCTCAGTTGTGTCCGACTCTTTGCGACCCCATGGACTGTAGCCTACCAGGCTTCTCTGTCCATGGAATTTTCCAGGCAAGAGTACTGGAGTGGGTTGCCATTTCCTCCTCCAGGGGGTCTTCCTGACCCTGGGATCAAATCCGGGTCTCCCGCATTGCAGGCAGACACTTTACCATCTAAGTCACCAGGGAAGCCCAGGTCCAACCTAGACAGTATATAAAATGCAGAGACATTAGTTTGCCAACAAAGGTCCATCTAGTCAAAGCTATGGTTTTTCCAGTATTCTTGTATGGATGTGAGAGTTGGTCTATAGAGAAAGCTGAGTGCTGAAGAATTGATGCTTTTGTACTGTGGTGTTGGCAAATACTTCTGAGGATCCCTTGGACTGCAAGGAGATCCAACCAATCCATCCTAAAGGAAATCAGTCCTAAATATTCATTGGAAGGACTAATGTTGAAGCTGAAACTCCAATACTTTGGCCACCTGATGGGAAGAACTGACCCTTGGAAAAGACACTGATGCTAGGAAAGACGGAAGGCGGGAGGAGAAGGGGACGACAGAGGATGAGACGGTTGGATGGAATCACTGACTCGATGGATATGAGTTTGAGCAAGCTCTGGGAGTTAGTGATGGAGAGGGAAGCCAGGCAAGCTTCAATCCATGGGATCGCAAAGAGTCAGACTGAGCAACTGAACTGAACTGATTTACGAAAAACAAGAAGGACTCTAAAAAACAGTATGTCCCTAGCAAGGCTAGAATCTAGATGTATTCTAGATGTGCTGCGCTTATCCACCAAGGAAAGCATTTTCAGAATAACAGACAGAAGTTTTGTGCGTATCATATGGAAAGCAATATTACCAATATATAGGTACCTTTTATGTCAAGTAGCCATGATTATCAAATGAACCTTATGTAAAAATCTTAGTTTCCTACAACAATATCT